>JBBPBX010054067.1:0-23611 GCA_038048925.1 Garcialebias charrua
GGGCAGCTATGTGAGCCCTCAGGTGCGACGAGGCTAAATGTTTTGGTGGCATGAAGCTCATTAGCCTGTCAGAAAAAAAATCCATAATTATTACAAAAAGTTATGATGAAGAAATTAAAAAACAAAATTTATAACTTCAAGAGCCTTTTTTTTTATGATATTTTAAGGAGGACATTTTCATACCATATTTTCCTTTGGAACGTCTATAAGGAAGTTTTGACTCAAGGCTGATATGTTGAATAATATGAACATCAGTGTCTCAAATGTCTCAGGAATATCCTGTTCATCTGAAAACATTTTGTAAATAAAAACTCATATTTGATCAATATTGTTATGATGTTTTTTAAAATTAAATTTATTCATTTTACATCAGTATAAAAAATAAAATAAAAAAACAACGTTTAAACATACAGTGTAGAGTGTAAAATACATAAAATGAAAGGTGGCAGAGAGAAGAAATAATGTTATATTATCTGCCCCCTTTTAAAAAAAAAAAAAAACAAAAGTAAACTCAACCAAACAATCAACTCAAGCAATGTTTTTCAAGTAATTGAACAAAAAAAAAAACAACTTCATTATTTAACTAGAAAATTACTAATACAATGGATTTAACTAAAGATCTTCGTATTTTGTTAACAACTTAGATTTGATCTTTTTTTAAAACACGAGCATAGATTTAGCACATTTAACATTGTTATCCAAATTGTTCCATAAATCAATTCCCTGTATCTTAACAGTCCGACCCTTCAAACTGGTTCTATACTGAGGTTTTGCAAAAATCTCAGTTCCCTTAAGACTATAACAAGACCTTCTCTTAACAAAAAACATTTGAACGTTTGGAGGCAGTAAGTTGTTTTGAGCTCTATACATGACTAATGAAAAAATATAATCCACCAAATCATAAAACTTCAATAACTTAAGTTGATTAAATAATATATTTGATGGATGACAATAAGGTTTCCCTAAAATAATTCTCACTTTTCTGTAAAATAAAAACAGGCTTTGTTATAGTTTTACATGCCTTCCCCCAAACTTCAGCACAATAAATTAAATGTGGAACAAAATTTGTATTATATAACAAATACAAAGCTGTCTCGTTAGAAAAATCCTCAACTTTATACAGTACCGCAGTAGATCTGGCTAACTTAATTTTTACCAAATTAATGTGCTGTTTCCACGACAGTTTTTCATCAATTACCACACCCAAATACTTTACCTCATTTACTCTCGTGACTTCTACACCATCAATTTTTAGAAAATAATCCATATTCTTTTTTGTATTACTAAACAACATGTAATTGGTTTTTCCAAGATTCAATGACAGCTTGTTTAATTTAAACCAGGTTTGTATTTTAGCAAATTCCATTGTTATCAACACAGTCATTTGTTCAAAGTCACTACCAAAATAAAAGAAAGTAGTATCATCCGCAAACAAGATACAATTTAGCAGACACCTTAATTCTGATGACATGTGAGATGATGGTTGTCCAGTTTTAACAATGGTCTTAAACTTTTATGAAGAACTGTAGAAGAAGAACTTACACAATATTACAATATGGAAAAAGGATCAGCTGAACCTTAGTTTGATGTTAGAGAGCATTTATCAGAGACACAATAACAGATTTATTTGTTTTTCTGCTTTTCCAGTCATTAGTAGATGGCATTTGAGGTATTTCAACAGACAGAATAAAGAGTTTCCTAGATAAATTGTGAGATAATAACATTTTACCACTAAAAACAATCAGATTAGGTTGTTAATGTTTTCAATTTTAAACCATTACTCACAGTTAGGCCAACATTTCTGTCTTTAATCAGTGACTCCAAATTTAAAGAAGCATAGACTAGAGTTGTATCATCTGCAAATGTTACTGCGTTAAGACTATTTTTTAATCATTTGTTAAATCATTTACATAATAAAGAAATTAAATATTGCTCACATGAACTGTTTGAAGATTGAATTTGAGGATATGTGTCAGCTCAGACTAGCTGTTTACTAGCTCCTCTATATGGACCCACTTTCAGAGGCTTTTGCCATCTTTAAATGGCACATTTGTAAGATTTCTGTAGCAAATCTTGCAAATCCTACTCTATAAACATTTACACCATTGTCAAATTTGCATTACACATTAAATTTGTCAAAAATATGACGATAGGTTTGCGGGAAGGATCCGAGACAGCTAACTTTGTGCTTATGCTTCACGACTTGCTTCCTGTAGTTTCATGGCTGTGTTACAGCGCCTCATACAGGTCTGGCATAGTTACTGCAGTGAAGTTACTGCAGTGAAGTGGATCATTTGTGGTGTTTCCATGTGGATGAAGGCATAACAAAGAACAATACCATGTTTTCATATTTCGAGAAATGGCAACTATAAAGATCATTTGAGATAAACTGCATGTCCACGATGACAAGGCCTATGTTGTTGACAAAAAGAAGGGACTGAAAAGGATGAGGGCAGAATGATTAACCACCAAAAGATTTAAAGTTTTTAATCACTTCTCTGAGCAGAGAAGTACTAATATTAAAGGTCCAAATTTATCACATGACTGTGCATGATACATTTTCACAATAATTTACATGCAAGCCTTCCAACAGCTAGCTGAGTGGATCTTTAAATCCTTCGTTACCTGAAAAAAGGTAAACAATATTTTTTACCAGAAAGGATATTTGTTTGTCGACATGATAGAGAGGAAGGTGTTGCATAGGGTCAAAGATAAAGACAGGATGTCAGGCGGAGCTGATAATGTAGGGTTTGTTTAGTTGAGTCACTTCCCTCACGGAGACACAATGATCACATCATACAACAAAACAATTACAAGCAAAACTGAAAGATAAATTAACGAGTCACTGGTCGAGTTGTGAGCTTTTTTTAAAACTAATAAACTTGAAAATTATTCATTTCACCATTCTTTTTTCAATTCTTACAAAATCAATGGCCTAACATTCCTTAAAAGAATAGTTTTGGGGTTTTTGTGTGTTTTTTTTTGGAAAATTTATTCATTTCATTTAAAAACATGACAATTATACATACAATACAATAAAAAAGTAAATAAAATAAAATGAAAGGTGGCAGAAGAAGAACTAGTCTTATGAAAACTGCCTCTTTTTTACTTAATTCTAATGTAAATCAAATTATATATAAAAATGTAATTCACAAGGACAATAACAATCTAGCTAAATTAAAAACATAACAACTCAAACATCCTAATCAAATCAGACAACAAATTAAGTAGACATATATTAACGATTTCCATATTCTTCCAAGAAACTCGTCTTTATCAGTCTCTTAAATGTATACAGTGATCTGGCATTTTTAACGTTATCTTCCAAACCATTCCACAATCCTATTCCCTGAATTATTGTGGATCATTCCTTCAAACTAGTACTAAAATAAGGCTTCACAAACATTTCAATTCCTGTAAGAAAATATACACTCTCTCTTTTAACAAAATTTGTTTGAATATTGATGGGCAACATGCCTTTACTGTATGTGCCTTATACATAAGCAACAAAATGTTATAATTAACCAAATCATAGAACTTCAAAGTTTTCAGTTGATAAAATAAAGTAGTCGACAGATATCTATAGTTTTTTTTTTCATAATAATCGTTCCAAAACAGTGTAAGCAAAGATGTTCAGCTACAACACGCCGAATATCAGCTGTATGTCGGCTGAGGTGAAACTGGATGGTGGAGCTGCCAACGTCACTGTTGAGCAGAAAAACTGACTTTAATTCTTTTTCCCAGTCAGAGGTCATTTAAAGGTTACTGTAAAATGCCAGTTTTACTGGTTTCAGCTGTTGTTTTAGGCATTTCACCTTAGGTTTGGTATTAAAAAGTACTTGTTTAAGAATTTAAGAAGTATTTAAGAAGTCAAACTTTGAGCATGTGAGTTTTATTCTAAATATGTGGACAGGATGTGAGGTGGCAGGGTTTTGCTGTGTGTGTGTGTGTGTTAGTGACGTTTACTGTGTGTAAGATTCTGCTGATTTCTCGTGCGAGAGTCCAAACGAGTTCTTGTGGCGTTCCACGGCTGAAAATATGAAGAAACCACTGTAGGAATGTCAGTCAGCAGAGACGTGCGGCGTGCACGTTTCATTTTCACTGATGTTGATTGTGTGTTATTTCAAACCAGTCATCTAACCTTTTAAACAACAATAGTGGAAGGCCCAGCATTCCTTGAAAGAATGAGCTCATGCTGAGAAATGACAAAGTTGCAGACATTTTGATCAAACTTTGAAAAAAAAAAAAGTTAAGAATTTAATTAAGAATTACTCAGAATTAGCTCAATACAGGTAGTCCCCGACTTACGAGCGAGTTCCGTTCCTGCGAGGTGCTCGTAAGACGAAATCTCGTATGTCGCAACACGAAACACATGTTGCTCGTAAGTCCGGATTTCCAGTCATAAGTCGGAAAATTTATGCTAGCGCTACTACGAACACCCGTTTTTCAAAACAAACGTACATACTGGTTCATAAACATGCTCAGAAACTTGTTTACAAACGGTTAGCTAACATACTTTCATCTAAAAACACATACCAGTGCTGTATTTTCTGTATGTTCTGTACAACTTTACTGTTGGTTAGTCAGCTAGTAAGTCCAGAACCTCCTATGTCGATGCGCTCGTAAGTCGGGGAGTACCTGTATCTCTATAACTGGCTGAGTTATAGTTATCTTTGTATTGGCTAATGATGGTTAGCTGTGGCGGCCATCTTCAGTTGGATTGACTTCAAACGATACTCATTTTTAAATATACAACTTCTTCTTCTTTCAGCTGTTCCCTTCTTCAGGGGCGCCACAGTGAACTAAGTCATACAAAGACTTGACAATTGTTTTTACACCCAATGTCCTTCCTGACACCACTGAGCTACCACAGTCTTCTGTGTGGAGCAGAGAGCTGCTATCTAGGGTGCCCAGGGGTTAAGACGAGCCTTGCTCAATGGCCCAGATTGGGGCAAACGATGGTAGAGGCAGGTGTGGAGGTTCCACCTTTATCACCCACATCTTGATGTTGTTGTGCTGGGAGTTGAGCCAGCAAACGTCTGATCGCATAAAGAAGTTTCAGTACAATCTGCCAAGTGGTTGGGAGGAACGGCCCCCCTGATCTGAACCCGAGTGGTGTTTTGTTGTTGGACTTCTGTGCTCGTCATGGATTGTCCATAACGAACACCATGTTTAAGCATAAGGGTGTACATATGTGCTCTTGGCACCAGGACACCCTAGGTCGCAGTTCGATGATCGACTTTGTTGTCGTCTCATCTGATCTGCGGCCGCATGTCCTGGACACTCGGGTGAAGAGAGGGGCGGAGCTGTCAACTGACCACTACCTGGTGGTGAGTTGGCTCCGATGGTGGGGGAGGATGCCGGTCAGACCTGGCAGACCCAAACGTATTGTGAGGGTCTGCTGGGAACGTCTGGCAGAGTCTCCCGTAAGACGGAGCTTTAACTCCCACCTCCGGGAGAGCTTTGAACACGTTCCGAGGGAGGCGGGGGACATTGAGCCCGAGTGGGCCATGTTCCGCGCCTCTATTGTCGAGGCAGCTTATCAGAGTTGTGGCCGCAAGGTTGTTGGTGCCTGTCGTGGTGGCAACCCTCGAACCCGGTGGTGGACACCGGCGGTGAGGGATGCTGTCAAGCTGAAGAAGGAGTCCTATTGGGCCTTTTTGGCCTGTGGGACCCCGGAAGCAGCAGATAGGTACCGACAGTCCAAGCGGCATGCGGCTCGGGTGGTTGCTGAGGCAAAAACTCGGGCGTGGGAGGAGTTCGGAGAGGCCATGGAGAATGACTTCCGTACGGCTTCGAGGCGATTCTGGTCCACCATCCGGCGTCTCAGGGGGGGAAAGCGGTACGCGACCAACACCATTTATGGTGGGGATGGCGTGCTGTTGACCTCAACTCGGGATGTTGTGAGTCGGTGGGCGGAATACTTCGAAGACCTCCTCAATCCTACTGGCACGTCTTCCACTGAGGAAGCGGAGCCTGGGGACTTTGGGTCGGGCTCTCCAATCTCTGGAGCTGAGGTCACCAAGGTGGTTAAAAAGCTCCGCGGTGGCAGGGCTCCAGGGGTGGATGAGATTCGCCCTGAGTTCCTTAGGGCTCTGGATGTTGTGGGGTTGTGTTGGCTTACGCGACTCTGCAATATCGCGTGGACATCGGGGGCAGTTCCCTTGGATTGGCAGACTGGGGTGGTGGTTCCCCTATTCAAAAAGGGGGACCGTAGGGTGTGTTCCAACTATAGGGGGATCACACTCTTAAGCCTCCCTGGTAAGGTCTATTCAGGGGTTCTGGAGAGGAGGGTCCGTCGGATAGTCGAACCTCGGATTCAGGAGGAGCAGTGTGGTTTTCGTGCTGGTCGTGGAACACTGGACCAGCTCTACACCCTCAGCAGGTCCTGGAGGGTGCGTGGGAGTTTGCCCAACCAGTTTACATGTGCTTTGTGGACTTGGAAAAGGCATTCGACCGCGTCCCTCGGGGGGTTCTGTGGGGGGTACTCCGGGAGTATGGGGTACCAGGCCCATTGATATGGGCTGTTAGGTCCCTGTACGACCGGTGTCAGAGCTTGGTCCGCATTGCCGGCAGTAAGTCAGGCTCGTTTCCAGTGAGAGTTGGACTCCGCCAAGGTTGCCCTTTGTCACCGATTCTGTTCATAACTTTTATGGACAGAATTTCTAGGCGCAGCCAAGGTGTTGAGAGGATCCGTTTTGGTGGCCTTAGAATCGCTTCTCTGTTTTTTGCAGATGATGTGGTCCTATTGGCTTCATCAGATCGTGATCTACAGCTTTCGCTGGAGCGGTTTGCAGCCGAGTGTGATGCGGCCGGGATGAGGATCAGTTCCTCCAAATCCGAGGCCATGGTCTTGAGCCGGAAAAGGGTAGCATGCCCTCTCCGGGTCGGGGAGGAGGTCCTGCCCCAAGTGGAGGAGTTTAAGTATCTCGGGGTCTTGTTCACGAATGAGGGAAAACTGGAGCGTGAGATCGATAGGCGGATAGGTGCAGCGTCCGCAGTGAAGCGGGCGCTGTACCGGTCTGTCGTGGTGAAGAGAGAGCTGAGTCAAAAGGCAAAGCTCTCAATTTACCGATCGATCTACGTTCCCACCCTCATCTATGGTCATGAGCTTTGGGTTATGACCGAAAGAACAAGATCTCGGATACAAGCGGCTGAAATGAGTTTTCTCCGCAGGGTGTCTGGACTCTCCCTTAGAGATAGGGTGAGAAGCTCAGTCATCCGGGAGGGACTCGGAGTAGAGCCGCTGCTTCTCCACATCGAGAGGAGCCAGTTGAGGTGGCTCGGGCATCTGGTTAGGATGCCTCCTGGACGCCTCCCTGGTGAGGTGTTCCGGGCATGTCCCACCGGGAGGAGACCCAGAGGAAGACCCAGGACACGCTGGAGGGACTATGTTTCTCGGCTGGCCTGGGAACGCCTTGGGATTCCCCCAGAGGAGCTGCTCCAAGTGGCTGGGGAGAGGGAAGTCTGGGCCTCCCTACTTAGGCTGCTACCCCCGCGACCCGACCCCGGATAAGCGGACGAAAATGGATGGATGGATGGATGGTTCATAAGATATTTTGCTAACAGACAAACATCCCAATAGTTAGCCTAAAACAAAACAGCTCACACAATTACCGTAATAGAACCTGTGGAGCATCATAAAGTTGTCATTTACTCTCTGACACTATCACAGCAACTTTTTACTGTTGGGTCAGTTGGATATCGCTGTCTTCTTAAATCACACTGTCTCAAAAACTGAACTGGTTATAAAAGTTATTTAAATCAAACCAGCGGTTCACATTATATTATGCTAACAGACAGACCAATTTAATTCCAAGGAGTAGCGGCTATATTTTAAAGAGATTTTGTGCAGGGGGCTCTGTGGGAGTTTGAAGCCCTCAGTGCAGACTGACAGGCGAACACTAGTCATTTTAAACAGGGCTGTTAGTGGGACTGGATATTTCCTGGAAGCAGACGACCTCCGTGTTAACAGCACGTATCCGGTGTCAGAGGGAGCTCGCTCACATCACTCGTCTTCGGACCAGACAAACTGGACATGATGTGAAGACGGAGATAAGATCCACGGAGTTTGTTGTGCTGTGAACTTTACCCTGAGGTGTTCAACATATTTCTGTGCAGATTGTTTCCTCGTCCCTTTGAACACAAACTGGTTTTAAAGAGTTGCAGTTGAGATCAAAGAGTTGTTCTTATCTGTCATTTAAACTGTTGAGTGTATTCTGAAAGCACTACACACACGTCTGCAGTGAGGAAGATCACCTGTGGAATGTGGACCTCTAATCCTGATGGGCTTGGTGATCTGAACACAATCATTGAGCTGAACTTTTGGACCTACTTAACTGACGTGACCCCAAAACATATTTTTGTTGTTTAGTTCAGCTAAAGGTTCCAGTGAACTGATGATCAAAGTTCTTCTCGGTATAAAAGACTATTTTGTCAGGATTTTCTAAACCACAGAGGGTTGTGAGACGTGTGGGTGAGATGCTCTGTGATTGATTATGTTCTGATTGTTTTGTGGTCACAAACTGAAATATGGTGTTTGTGACAGAACAGCCATTTGTCTCAGTGTGTCCACTGAATCCAACACAGAGCTGCTGATGTGTTCTCTGTGCAGCTGTGTCAAACAGCTGGCGGCTGTCAGGACTGTTTTAAAGAACTTCTTCAACACGGAGCTCTGTGAAGTCACTGATCATTGTACATTCAAGGTTCTTCACTGTCATTTCATCGCATGTGGTACGTGAGGTGGAAGGAAATTGTGTAACCAAGATCCCAGTTACATCCAACAAGAGCAAAAATATACAGTACCGGTATATATAAAAAATAAACAGTGTACAGGTGGTCCCCGACTTAAGGGCGAGATACACTCGAGCGTCCTCACGATACGCCAATACGCAGCGTACGTACGCCCCGTACGCAGCGTAGCCCCGCGTAGCCCCTCAGGGCAAGTACGCGCAAAGGTATTTTTTTACTACGCATACGCGATTCGCATACGCGATGCGCGGTGTCTGACCTAAACTTCCCCGGCGCCGGACTGTTTTGTATGTTACACAAATGAAATAAATTCCTCTTTTTTATCGCTGATCGGGCCTTTTCTTTTGTTTTTTTGCCTAAAGTCAAGTAACCGCTTCTTCCTCCGTTCACTCGATGAATGAAATGAATGAATTCAGGTCCTACCTGGGTGCGCAATGTTTTATATATTCCCTGGTGGGCTGTGGGCTGCAGGAAAAGCACTCCCTGTTATTATTTTTATTTCTGAGAGAACTTTTTATAACATATATAGTAGAAAGACCGTATCAGAACACCGCAGAAGTCTGAGCGAGCTGCTCACGATAGGTTTCACTTTGAGCTGACTGAAATCTGTCAATCATTTCAGTAGGCGTGTCAAAGTGACCAATCAGCGAGCTCAGTTGAGTCCTCTCCGTGCTCAGCTGCTCATATTACAACAAGGAGAACGCGAGCGTTTGGAGCGAAAAACTAGCGGAAGTGACGATCGGAAGTGACGGTACGGAGGAAATGACGTTAGAATTTGGAGCGAAAACACGAGAATCTACGCGAGAACGAAAGCCGAGTGTAGCAGCGGCTCCGTATACGCGCGTATACGCGGGGTCTGCTTCAGTGTATCTCGGGCTTTACGAGCGAGTTCGTTACTACGAGTATCTCGTAAGATGAAAATCTCGTACGTCGAAACCCGAAGCACGTGTTCTCGTAAGTCCGGATTTTCAGTCGTAAGTCGGAAAATTTATACTAGCGCTACTACGAACACTCGTTTTTCATCACAAATGTTCATACTAGTTCACACTAAAAAAGGTTGGGTTATTTCAACAACCCAACTGCTGGGTTATGAAATTGTTAACCCAATATGAGTTATTCTTATGGGAGTTGGGTTATTTTTATGGGAACAGTGTTGTTTTTGTGCAACCCATCCGCTGGGTTAACCTCTTATTCAAAATTCATCAACACAACATGCATCACTTGACCCAGCACCAGGGTTATTTTCTATCGCTTGACCCAGCACCTGGGTTATTTTCTGCTTGGAACGTCATCACGTTGACAAGACGTGCTCCTCCTCCACCAAACTGCGCCCGCAACCCCAGTCACTGAGATAGGCTCGATGCTCCTTGAGCTCACACAAGTGCTGGAGAGAAGTTGACTGATCATCTTTAAGGCGAAGCAAATCATTGAAAAAAGGTTTGTGCACATTATATATCTAATTCATGGTGTCTGTGTTGTGTTACATATTAAAGTACATGTAATTCATTTTTATTCTCGATCAAGGCTTGTTAGTTTAGGTAGCTACAACATAGCTAGCCATTTAGCGCTTAAATGATAAGGGCTAAATGGCTATCATTTAAGCTATCAGAAAAGCTTTTCAGCTTTTCTGTTGGCCATTTGTCGAATGAACTTAGTTTATAATGTACATAACTGTATGGTCATGTTTATTTTGAGTTTCCCAGCTAACTAACTGGTTTGTTCTCCGGCAGGCTAATTTGTTAGCTTAGTTAGCTTAGCTTAGCTCGTGTATGCTTGCTAGCGCAAGCTTTGGAGCGTGACGTCACTGGTCCGCGGTGCAACTGCGCACAGCATTGTGGGAAAAGAAATCGCCATTTTTTTTAAAACTTATTAAAAGAAGCTCTGTCTCTAGTTTGTTTGTTAGAATCTAAGAAGGTTTGCAATGGTCTAAACATGCTGTGTTATTGGATGTAATGTCACACGACCTGAAAGTAGAAAACGTACTTTCAGTTTCTGTTTCCTGCTGGAAGCAGCGTGAGTGTGCTCTGCTCATGTGTCGCGTCGAACCTAAAAGGGAGATGAATGGCCTGGATATCAGCGGTAACATGTCCTGATAGAACTTTCTCCATGTCCCAAAATAACTGCTAGTTTGTTCCTGACATGCTGTTGAGTGTATAAATTCGTTTATTATTTGTTTCAGATAAATGGACAGCTTTGTCATCAACACGTTGACAAAGTGGCAGCTGACAGACTTTGTAGAAAGATTTAAAGGTAAGAAATATATTTTTGTTATATTAAAATATATTTTTGACATCCACAGCATGTCATGTCTGCATTGCTACTCATAGTGATTATTTGGGAGTTGACTGCATTCTTTTTTTAATTTATGTCTTCTGACAACTTCACATAAATCTCAAACAATATCTTTATAGAGAAATATGCTAATAAAACTTCAAATTTGTCACTTTAGAGTGCCTGCAGTGGAGAGAGGCCTGTGAAGTTTAAGCATGTGGCACTGTTAACCTTGATCAGTGCTCAGTCCTTCTTCCACCTGCTCTAAATTGTGCTAAATAGCTGCTTAAAAATCACATTTCTTGATTAAAACAAATGTTATATTAAGTTGTATATTTTTATTAAAAGGATTAAACCAAGAAATTTTACCATTTTTATTAAAAGGTAATTTTGGTAGGGGAGCATTTTGCAGCTAATTAGATTAATTGGCAACAAAGCAGTAAGGGTTGTGTATAAAAAACATTTGAGAGTTTTTTATTTAATACCCAGCTGTATAGCAACAGTACATGGCATAGACCTGGGTTATAGACTAGAACAAAAATAGCCTAGACATTTTCAGTTAATTAATAATCATTTAAATATTGCAAATATGATTCTTAGTTTAATATTTGTGATTTTTTTTCAACTGTTTATTATAATAACCTGGATTTTCTGTGTAGGTTGAACCACCTGTTGTTGCGCCTGTTACCCCACCTACAAGCTCTGATGTCATATCAACTGCCGCACCTCCAGCCCTCACCGAGGAACAAGCATCCGCAGCTGTGGTACCAGTGAATCAGCTGATAAGGACATCATTCCACAGTTTGTAAGTTCATTGCATGTGGGTTTACTTTTTCTAAAATATTGTTGTCATTAAGCACAACTTACTTACCTGCAGGTGACCAAAGCATAATCTGCTGACGCAAGCTTTTGCAAGTGCACAGTAATAAAAGTTGCCCAGCAAATATATAAAATAGTTAAATGGACTTGGCTGTTCTTATAAAAGAAATAAGTCAACAATAGAACTGCAATTAGCTTTTTTTATTTTTTTATTTGTTCCAGCCAACTTACCAAATCAAAACTTTGAACACAAGTTTCGGGTAATATAAATCGGTAATCATAAGTATTTGTCATATAGTATTTGTATAGAAACTATACATTTAAACTAGTTTTCACTATTTCTGTGTAACTGTTTTTTGTGTTACAGTCCTTCATCAGAGACCAAAAAGGCCCTGGCATCGGATTTGGTTCAGTCATTTCCCAGTTTGAAAGACGACTCGAGCTCTGGAAGAGTGAGTGTTTTTAGTAAAAATTCTTTGAGATTTTTTTGGGGTGTCATGATTGTCAACCAGATTCTAATTTGATTTTTAAGCTCGTTTGATTTTTTTTGTTTTCTCCTTGTCAGTGTTTTCATTGGTCCTTTAAAAAGTGGAATTTGAGTTACTATGTGTTTTTTTTTAAATAGTTTTCTTGTGTTCTTCAAATCTGGAATGAATTAAAAACAAGAAAAACATTGTTTTCATTTAAATATACCCTGGAACAGAGGAATGTCGTCTTGTCCCATCATGCATCACGTTCTTCAACTGCTAAAATAGCTAAAAATGAACAAATAACAAGAATTTAAGCTGTGCAAAACTATTCAGTCTTTCTGTTTTTTATATTCTTTGCAGGTTATATTCTAATTGCGTCCATGTGGATGTAATAATTGTTAATCATGTGTGTTTTGGTGGGAATAATAATTATTTTCCCATCATGAAGTTTCTCAGAATCACCTGTAGGTGTCGCCAAAAGAACCAAAACCACAGATACTAAATAGAATCACAGGAATACCATTCCACACCATATTAATTAGGGCTAGGTATCATCATGGCCAATTCTAAATTCAGTTTTGAATCACAAGGTTCTGAATCGATTAATCACTGTACTGTTATCACTACGTGTTAAATACGCTGTGTATGTTAACGTAGATTAACAGCAAGCCAAACTCAATTCTCATGAGCCAGGAAGCTGAGCGTCTTGCTCCTTTATTACGCCTTTTACAAAGGTATGGTAGCTCGATGAAAGGTTGAGTGAAACTACAAACAAAAAACAGAAACAGCTACATTAGCGTGACCATTACATTGGGACATGGCTAATTACTGGAATAAACACACTCAGAAAACGATCTCAAAATAAACTAGTAAAAACATATAACACCAAACAGATCACAGATTGAACTTACA
This sequence comes from Garcialebias charrua, assembly GCA_038048925.1. Classification (NCBI taxonomy): domain Eukaryota; kingdom Metazoa; phylum Chordata; class Actinopteri; order Cyprinodontiformes; family Rivulidae; genus Garcialebias; species Garcialebias charrua. The sequence continues at coordinate 13,224 of JBBPBX010054067.1, forward strand.
GCCATTGCTTTCGGAGGTGAAAGAAAAGATTGATGACTCAGGAGGTGAAATTTATACATTAACAGACAGGATTTCTCTCTGCAAAAACGTTTTCCCAACTTCTGTTGCTAGGGGAGATTCTAACTGCTGTTGCTAGGGAAGGTTCTAACTGCTGTTGCTACCCACAATGCACTGCCATCTCAAAATTCTCCTTCAAAACAAAATACAGATAGATCAACACTGTGGAAGTTCTTTTTTCTTATTTTTCAAACTAAATTATTAAGAAATGTCCAACTTCCAGCCTTGGGCAGAACACTCCCCGCCTGGCGTCACTGATGCCACTACTTTTTATCAGTCACGTCAGTTTCTAAGAGCATAACAACATCTGAGATGGGACGCAAATAAGTCTTAGAGATGCCCTGAGATGATGTCTTCACTTCCACCTTTCTGACTTTTCCGTAACTGCTTGGAAAAGTGGTTGTGATGATGGCCATTGTCCATTCGTTTCTGTGTGCTTGATGTTGTTTCAACAACACAATGTCGCCTGGCTGAAGGTTGCGTTGCGATCTATGCCACTTGCGTCTTGATTGGAGGGTGTTGAGATATTCCTCCCTCCAGCGTCTCCAAAATTCATTGGCGAGGACCTGCACTTGCTTCCACTGGCTTTTGAGCATGTCTTTTCCACTATCTTTAGGAACGTCTCATCCTCAAAAGACAGAGCACGCTGGTTGTCTTTCTCTGTGCGCTCGAAAACTTTCTCTCTGAGATTTTCTTCTGCTGCATGAAGTTTTGAGCTGTGTTTAACGGAGTTATTCTTGTGCTCCCCGCCGTAGCATAGTTTTTCTTTGAGGCTGATGCTGTTAGGACAAGGAGTGAAGAGAGATGGACGTCCGTTGGAGAGAATGTGCGTTTTGTAGACATTGACAGTTGGCTTATGAGCGTTGAGGCATACTTCCCCCACAATTACCCAACCCAGATCCAGGCACTGGGCAAAGGGAGCACTAGGGGGTCCATTTACTTGTCTTCGTGCTTTGTGGACTTGTATGATGTCTCTGCCCAGTAAAACTGCTATCTCAGCATCTGGATCATACTTTGGTATAAGAGGAGCGAGATGTTTCAAATGAGCGTGGGCCAGAGCGACTTCAGGCGTAGGTATTTCATTTCTATTAAACACTATCTCGTCGCATTCAATGAGAGGAGGGAGGTCTAGACATGGACCTCCACCTACTGGCTCTATTTGGAACCCGACTGCTTTCCTGCCACACATTTCAGTTAAACCAGCACACGTTCTCATGTTGTATGTCAGATGATTTCCCTTGATGCCAAATAGCTCAAAGAATTTGGGACGAGCCATTGAGCAATTGCTTTGATCGTCAAGGATCACATACATCTTGACAGAGCGTTCTGGTTGGCCTTTAGGGAAAACTCGAACTAGGCATACCTTAGAGCAAGAACGTGGGGGACAGCCTTCACCGCAGATCTCAGTGCACCGTGACGTTACCTCAGGTGGCGTGTTGTCTTGGAGCTGAAGCTCTGGTTCGGGCGTGTTTTCTGGCTGGGGTTGTTGAACCGCATCAGGGTGCATGGCAGAGCAATGTCTTTCACTCTGGCACTCCTCACAACTGATTTTCACATCACAGTCCTTTATTGTGTGTGTAGGAGAACAACAACGAAAACACCGTCTGTGCTCTTTGAGTATGTTTCGTCTTTCTTGTACTGGTTTGATCCGGAAAGCTCTGCATTTCGTTAGAGGATGCGATTTCCTGTGGACTGGGCAGTAACGGGTTAGATCATCCTCTTTCTTACTAGGAAGAGTGGTTGTACTGACCTCTGTTCTGCTTACGGTGAGAGGAGGTTTGTAGCCAATTTGTTTAGATGGTAGTCTCTCACCTCTGTTGAAAGGCTGGTTGCTGCATGTCACAAAACTTGGATCGTTTCTCGCTTTTGCCTCTTCTTGGACAAACTTCACAAAATATGAGAAGGGAGGGAATGTCACTTGATATTTTTGTTTGTACTTTGAACCTACTTGAAGCCATTTATCTTGTAAACTTGGAGGTAGCCTTTCCGCTATGGGCTTAACACCTCGTGGTGTGTCGAGGTAAGCGAGGCCTGGGAGATAAGTTTCATTTTTAGCAACCAGCAGCTCTAGGAGCAAATCTCCTAGTTCCCTGAGTTTTACATTGTCTCTATTTGTAAGGTGAGGGAAGTTGTCTAGTTTTTTAAACAAGGCATTTTCTACTACTTCTGGTGTAGCATAACATTCTTCTAACCTGTCCCATGCTAACTGGAGGGCAGCTTTGGGGTTAGTGGTATAAACAGCTCTGATCCTTTTGACATGCTCTGAGGACTCATTACCGAGCCATTTCACTAGGAGGTCTAACTCTTGACTATATGTGAGGTCTAGGTCTTCAGTTGCATTCAAAAATGATGACTGCCATGCTCTGAAATTTTCAGGGGTGTCATCAAATTTAAAGAGCCCCGTCGTGATTAACTCTCTGCGTGCAAGGAACTTAGCAAAGTCAGTCAAAGGTGGGTAATTGTGGTGGGGATCATGGTGACTGTTCGGCCTGACATAGTCTCTTGGTGTGTCAAAATGTTCATCTTTTACATACATTTTCTTGATCACCGGTGGGGAAGGAGTTTGACCAAATCTCCTTGGGCCGAATGATAATGCTTTAAATACTGGTTTGAGCTGAGGCATTTTCTCTTCAGACGAATGTGACCTTGGCTGGCCTTGGTGTTGCACGTACTCCATGGTTCGTTGTCTGACGACTTGTGGGGGGACTGCACTCTTTACACTCTCTTCCTTGTTTTGTTCAACAGCTGCGGCAGCTTCTAGAACCTCTGCTCGTGCCGTAGCAGCTGCAGCTTCCTTTTCTAGCTCTAGCATGTTAAAATCCAGCTCTAGATTTGCTTGTTGCTTTTTAATTTCTAATTGCTTTTTAGCGTAGGAAGCTTTCACATTTGTGGCTTCAGCAGAGGCTCGTGCAAAGATGGCTGCTTCAAGTATGTTGGACTTTGAGGACGACTTGTAGGATGAATGCTTGGAGCTAGAGTGTTTGGATCTTGAGCTAGCTTTTGACGATGCCTTAGCTTCAAAGTTAGCCATTTCATCTGTTTTCTTGGTATAAGCGTTGTCCATCGCTGTGTCACGAGTTTTATCTTCCACCAACTGCTGGTATGGCTTTTCACTGTACTGTTATCACTACGTGTTAAATACGCTGTGTATGTTAACGTAGATTAACAGCAAGCCAAACTCAATTCTCATGAGCCAGGAAGCTGAGCGTCTTGCTCCTTTATTACGCCTTTTACAAAGGTATGGTAGCTCGATGAAAGGTTGAGTGAAACTACAAACAAAAAACAGAAACAGCTACATTAGCGTGACCATTACATTGGGACGTGGCTAATTACTGGAATAAACACACTCAGAAAACGATCTCAAAATAAACTAGTAAAAACATATAACACCAAACAGATCACAGATTGAACTTACAGCCATTGCTTTCGGAGGTGAAAGAAAAGATTGATGACTCAGGAGGTGAAATTTATACATTAACAGACAGGATTTCTCTCTGCAAAAACGTTTTCCCAACTTCTGTTGCTAGGGGAGATTCTAACTGCTGTTGCTAGGGAAGGTTCTAACTGCTGTTGCTACCCACAATGCACTGCCATCTCAAAATTCTCCTTCAAAACAAAATACAGATAGATCAACACTGTGGAAGTTCTTTTTTCTTATTTTTCAAACTAAATTATTAAGAAATGTCCAACTTCCAGCCTTGGGCAGAACAATCACAATTTGATTCAATTTGAATTCTGCTAATGAAAACGATTCAACTTTGTTGTAAAATGCAATATCACTTTATTTTTTTCTCTTCACCATAAACAACAGGTTTTCAGAGCAAATTTGTAAATTAAACAGTTTAATCTTGAAACAAGACTGTCACAAGTTTCAAAGGTTTTAAATTATAAAGGATTTGATGGTAACAGTGTTGTTGGATGCATTAATTTTTAAGAAATTAATAATTTTCTTGAAAAATAGGAAGTGATGGGAATGAGGTTGCAGGAGCAGAGGTGTGTTAATAAAAGTATACTTCTGCCCACTTTTGAGCGTATGAAAACTGTATATTTGTAACGTTTCAGTTAGCTTCTGTCATGTTCAATAAACTTATTAAAACTTACTATACCTTAGTAAAACAAATAATAAAACTAAAACATTTCATCACTGTTTATTTCATTAAGACATTTCTTGAAGTATAAAAATAATATTTGTAACAAAACTAAAACATTTTGTTAGAATGTCGTTTTTCACACATTTATACAGGCCTGGGAGAAGTGTTTCAGTCAGATGTTTACATACCATTGTTTGGTTCAAGCGCCACACCAAATCTTTGCAAACAAAGTTCTTTGTTATCTTTAAGCAATCCAGGAGTGACACAATACAGAAATGCACACACAAAAAGCAATGTGGAACAATTGGTCTCATGTCCTGTGAATAGATTTTCCCAAATTTAAATGAAATCAATCCAAGATCAATTAAATCAATTTCTTTTATTTTTTTAACCCAGCCCTTATATTGATACCTGTGTCTTCTTCATACAGATGCTGTTGGGGAACTTGCTCTGAGGCAGCTGCCAGCCTTGCTTCCTCCAACCGCTTACAAAGTTGGCCGTGGCCGTGGTGCAAAAATGGTTCGCCACACCATTAAAGAATGCAGCTTGGCCTTCATCGATCATAAGCCTGTAAGTCCTACAGTACATCTAATTGGGAAACCTAACCTTTATCTGAAAACTATCATTTGGTCCTTTCTTACACTCACTTACTCTTATGTATTCTTTCTCTTTTTTTTTAGCCTGGAACAAATATGGTGGAGTACCTCCATGAGGCTATGGTATCCAGACCTTACCTCTATGCTCTGACACTGGGAAATGATGATCAGCATACATCTCAGACCTTTGTCATCACTGCTGGACAGGCTTTCGAGCACGATACTCTGCTTCAGGCCATTGATGTCTGCTTCAAGGCCTTCTTTATCTTGGACATTAAATACCCAAAGGAATGTGAACATGTGTGGGAACTTCTGCAGTGTGTGGTCTATGAAGTGCCAGGAGGGGAGTCCAAACTGGTAAAGTTTCTTCAAACTAGAATATTTGCATGCCAAGAGAACTAAGAACCTCAAGGACAATTTGACATTAGACCTGTTAAATGTTTAGTTGTTAAGCATTGTTTTAATGACACTAATTTGAAGTGTTACATTACTGTTTTAATTTCAATAATTTGAACTTTTTCAATAATTAGTTTTTACATTGTTGACATCAAGTTTTAATAAATTACAAGGCAGCACCTTGTAAAAATCCCAGTATTGTTTACGTGTTTATTGCATCATGTGCTTTGCATGACCACATCTAGGATTATTATGTTGTAAGAGATTTGCTCCTGAACTGAGTATAGAAATGGGTAGTCTAGCAATTTATTTTCTGAAACATTGTACTGTGTTATAACTAATCTGTCATTTCGGTTAATTTGACCAAGCATTAGGATAGTTAACTGAACAAATGTGGTAAAATAACACACCATTTTAATTAGTTTGACTTAACAATGTAGTTGAAACAACCCAGAATTTTTATTAATTTGACCCAGTATATGGGCAGATTAAATAACAAATAATGTAGTTGAAACAACCCAGAATTTTAATTAATTTGACCCAGTATATGGGCAGATTAAATAACAAATAATGTAGTTGAAACAACCCAGAATTTTAATTAATTTGACCCAGTATATGGGCAGATTAAATAACAAATAATGTAGTTGAAACAACCCAGAATTTTAATTAATTTGACCCAGCATATGGGTAGAATATATAACACATATGTGTGGTTGAAACAACCCAGAATTTTAATTAATTTGACCCAGCATATGGGTAGAATATATAACACATATGTGTGGTTGAAACTGCCCAAATTTGCAGTTAATTTGACCCAGCATTTGGGTTGAATATTTTAACTCAACCGTTGGGTTATAATGGTTCAACCCAACATGCTGGGTCAAATTAACTACTGCTGGGCTGGTCCTATAATAACCCAGCAGCTGGGTTTAATATAACCCATATTGGGTTATTTTTAACCCAACTGTTTTTAGTGTGTTCATGAACATGCTCAGAAACTTGTTTCCAAACGGTTAGCTAACACACTTTCATCTAAAAACACATAGAAGTGCTGTATTTTCTGTATGTTCTTTACAAATTTACTGCTCGTTCGCCAGCTCGTAAGTCCGGATCCTCGTAAGTAAGAGCGCTCGTAAGTCGGGGACTTCCTGTACAAGGATATAAGATACTGAAAAATATTAATATAGTATAATATGGTGTACAAAACAGCAGCCTGAACATGTGTCTGTTGTGAGCAGATGGGTATGAATACAGAAGCTTCAAGGCAAGAAATCAGCAGCATGGATAATCAGCAGCATGGATAATCAGCAGCATGGATAATCAGCAGCATGGATAAAGTCACACATCACAATTTAAAGTGTCATTACAGTGATTATTCTGGTTATTTATTCATGAGTCTAACAGCCTCAGGGTAGAAGCTGTTCCTCAGTCTAGTGGTTCTACATTTGATGCTCCTCAACCTCCTTCCTGAGGGGAGTGGGGCAAAAAGTGTGTGTGCTGGGTGAGTGGGGTCTTTCATGATGCAGGTGGCTCTCTTCCTGCATCTGGAGGTGTAAATGTCTGTGATGGTGGGGAGACTGACTCCAACATCTTCTGTGCAGCCTTCACCACTCTCTGCAGAGCTTTCCTCTCTGCAGCTGTGCAGCCTCCATGCCACACGTTGATGCTGGAGCACAGGATGCTCTCCACTGCACACCTGTAGAAGGAGGTGAGAACTGGGCTGCTCAGACCAGCACGTCTCAGCCGTCTGAGGAAGTAGAGTCTCTGATGACCTTTCTTGATCAGGCTGGTGGTGTTGTTGCTCCAGCTGAGGTTTATTCATGTGTACACCCAAGTATTTGTAGCTGGAGACCACTTCCTTTTATGTGCCTTTAATTTTCTTAATTTGTAATTACTCTTACCAAGAGATAATGACAGAACTCCATCTCAGGTGTGAACCATGGTAATGTCAAAGTAAACATGTACTTCAGACCTCTGGATGTCCTGTTTGTTGCTAACAGCTGTGTGTGTGTACCTGAATACAGTGCAGGTAACTGACCGTAAAAATCATTTTGGGGTGCACAGTTTTACCACCAAGTCTGAACAGAGACCAATCTGAAGTGTGAACAGTCCCTGAGAGAACACGTAACCTCACGTTAATAATCAACCAAAAACAATTTGAGCAGAAGTTAGAGAACAAACTCTTCTCTGTGGGGGGTGGATCTGAAGCAGGCCGACGTGACGCCTTTCATCCAAAAACCATTCACTTGTTGGGAAAACTCAAGCGTGACTTCATGTCTGAACGTTTGTGTCGAAGCGGGTTCTGGAAGCAAATGAAGATGTTTGTTTTCTTGTTGCTTGGCCGCAAACTGAAACGACTAAAACTGAAAGTAAATGAACACGAAAAGACAAAACATCAAATCAAATTTTAAAAAAGCTGCTGAAACTGAGCAGGCTGCTCACGCACTTCATTTGTGTGTGCTGATAGTGTTAAAAGGTGATAACATGGCTCAAGGGGATGACAGCTAATCAACAAATTACATAACACACACACACACACAGATGTGTTATCCTGCTAATGACTCCAAATAGGCCACATCCAGATGTCAGTTTTATCCAAACACTAACTTTCTTTGCGAACACACACAGACCAGCTGCTGGTGGCTGATTGTGGGCCTCTCCCTCATCTTATCTGCAGCGAGCACTGCAGAAACCCCACTGTGTGTGTGTGTGTGTTTGTGCAAGTGTGTGTGCAAGTGCATAGGCTGAGCTCGTTGCGGTCCTGTGGACTGGACCTTCAGCAAGCGGTCATCAGACTTCTGTAGCATATCACACAACAGACCGGCAGCGCTCACTGTAGCTTAATGAATGCTCTGAGAAGGAATGCACATCGCCCGCTGCTTTTCCTGTCAGAGTTTCAAAATAAGATCACTTTGTGATGAGGAATGATGCAGGTGTCGCTGTTTTGGTGAAGCCAGCCATATGCACAATCTCATGCAATGTTGCATGAAGTTGCACTCGGAGCATGTGTTGAGGGTCTCTCTCATCTTCTACCAAATCAAATGAATATGTGACTATCTGACTGAGTTGAAGCCATTCATGTGTTGGCTACTGATGAGCAGCCATCTTGAATTTGAATGACCCCAAAAGTTAATCAATAGTAGTGGTACATCCTTAGCCTGGTTAAAACCAGACCCTTGTCCTTCACTTCGCTTTGTACTAGGGTCTGGGACTTCTCCCATAGACAACGATTTCTCCGGTCAATTTTTGACCGGACCAATCAGAGAACAGAAGGCAGAGTTTTGTTAGTTTAGCCTGGCGAGGTCCAGGCTATCAGATAAATAGCTCAGAAACCACTCGGTGGATATTTTTTCTGCTACCAGTGTGTAATTATATGGCTCTAATTTACTGACTGTTGGCCTAGATGAAACATTTGAGATAAAATTCGATTTTTTATCATTTATTTTCGTAGCGCACCCGAGGCTGTTTGGAAATGCAAAGAATAAAGAAATTATAAAAATATTAACATTAAATTAATTGTCCTTTTACATTTGTACTCAGTTTAACATTTAAGTGCATTACATATTAAAGAAATGATCAGTGATTGCACGTTTTAAAACATTTATTCAACAAACTGTTTTGTTAAATACCCTGATGCATGCTCCATAATCCATGTAGAGAAATCTAAAAAAGCTAAATCTGAGCTTCTGGACATACAAAAAAACAGTTCTGTTAAAACCCTTTCCTGCATGTTAAAAGTGCATCAAAATTTAGAAATGAATGAATTTTAAATCCATTTTCCACATCTATAAATATGTATTCATTTAAGACCTGTCTGTGAGGGCTACTCCCTCCTTAGCACTTTGAGATTTCCATTAATGAAAAGTGCGTTATAAATTGAATTCATTACTATTATTATTATTATTATTTATTCTTCAAACCCCAATCTGTCCTCTTCTTTTATTCATCTGACTCCAAACAGTTATTAAACTCTGTACCTGCATCCCTTTACTTTTATTAAATGTTTCAGAACGAATAACCCAACTGGATGACTAAATTAAAAAATAAAGTGACTCCGACCTGTTTTTGGTTTTTTCTAGAAATTATTATGCTCCTGTCTGCAGTACCTTTTTTCGTCCATCATTGCCTCCTATGTGTGTTCCATTGTTGTATGAATGTGATAAAGCACTGATTATTATTTGTATAGAAATAGTGGAGCACTGTCTGTATGAATGGGTAAATGAAGGCATCAGTTGTAGTGTAAAGTGCTTTGAGTATCTTGATAAGATAGAAACGTACTATATAAGTACAGTCCATTTACCATAGAAAGAAAGAATGTTTACAAAAATGAGGACACCAAAGGTACCAATAAAGTAAAATGTGTAAAATGTCAACTAAGACAACAAGGTGCAAACGTACAAAGAGCTTCAATCCAGTGACAGGAACATTCAATTACATAATAGTCTGATGGCACTTGGAAAGAAGAAGTCCATGAGTCTGGAGGTCCTACATTTTATACGTCTGTGAAATGCTGGAATGTGATGTATTGAAATCCATTTTAAAATATTAGTTATTAAACATCAATACTAGTTCAAATGGTCCTTACTTTAGTTAGGACTTTCCTTACTGACTGTGTCATCTTCTGTAGTTTAGAAAATAACCAGCAGCGAAAAGGGGTTGACATTGGTTCATGGTACCGCCATTGGAGGGTGACAGAGGCAATATGCAGAGAGTGGCAGGACTTTTTTTTTCTTTTTCCCAGAGGCGGTACGGTTAAAAGAAGATGTGGATGAAAGGTTCATTTGGATCTGAAAATGTTGTACTGGAGAGTCAAACTGAGAGTCCACACAGTGGAGAGCGTCCTGTGCTCCAGCATCAACGTGTGGCATGGAGGCTGCACAGTTGCAGAGAGAAAAGCTCTGCAGAGAGTGGTGAAGGCTGCACAGAAGTCTGTGGGAGTCAGTCTCCCCACCATCACAGACATTTACACCTCCAGATGCAGAAAAAGAGCCACCTGCATCATGAAAGACCTCACTCACCCAGCACACTCACTCTTTGCACCACTCCCCTCGGGACGGAGGTTGAGGAGCATCAAATGTAGAACCACTAGACTGAGGAACAGCTTCTACCCTGAGGCTGTCAGACTCATGAATAAATAAATAATAAGAATAAACACTGCAAAATGTCACATCATGTTGATACTGATCTGTTTCTTGTTGCTGCGTTCATCTGTGACTGCGTTCATCTGTGACCATCTGCTCATGTTCGT
>JBBPBX010054068.1:0-23611 GCA_038048925.1 Garcialebias charrua
TCACATGTATGCAGACGATTTACAAATCTATCTGCCAGTCACTCCCAACCCCTCACTCAGTTCAAACACTCTTGTCAACTGCTTAAATGACATTAAGCACTGGCTCTCTCAAAACTTCCTCCACCTAAACACAGATAAAACTGAATGCATTTTATTTGGTGCACCTGGTGACACCAGCAACATCCTTCCCAGTCCCAGTGTTGGTTTTCCCCTCCCCCACTTCAACCCGGTGGTCAGAAATCTTGGAGTGCAGCTTGACTCCAACTTAAAGTTTGATAAACAGATCAGTTCTGTTGTCAAGACCAGCTTTTTCCAGCTCCGTCTGCTCTCCAAAGTCAAGTCATTTCTCAGCCGTGGTGATCTGGAGAAGGCCATCCATGCCTTTGTGACCTCCAGACTTGATTATTGTAATGCTTTGTATGTTGGTATTAATCAATCCTCCATCTCCCGTTTACAGCTTGTACAGAACTCTGCCGCGCGCTTTTTGACCAACACACGAAAATATGAACACATCACTCCTGTCCTGTCCTCTCTACACTGGCTCCCGGTTCAGTTCAGGATACAGTTCAAGCTGCTCCTGTTTGTTTTCAAAGCTCTGAATGGACTTGCACCTCTGTACATCTCAGAACTTTTGAAAGTCCATCAGCCCAGCAGAGCTTTACGATCTGCCAGTCAACACCTGCTGGAGGTGCCTCGCTCAAGGTACAAACAATGGGGAGACCGGTCATTTTCTGTTGCCGGCCCAAAAGCCTGGAACAGCCTCCCCCTTGAGCTGCGTGCCACCTCTGATCTGACTCTGTTCAAAACCAGACTGAAGACCCACTTGTTCAAAAAAGCTTTCAGTGTGTAACTTTTATTACTTTTGGTATTTTAATATGTAGCATTTTTTATTTCCATTGCCTTTTTATTTCCACTTGTTCAAAAAAGCTTTCAGTGTGTAACTTTTATTACTTGTGTTATTTTAGTGTTATTTTAGTATGTAGCATTTTTTATTTCCATTGCCTTCTTTTATTGCTGTTGTTTCTTATTCTATTTTCATTGATTTATTGTTCCAGTTTATTCATCTTTTTATCCTGTTAAGCACCTTGGTCAATGCAAGGCATTGTAGGAAGGTGCTATACAAATAAAGTTTATTATTATTATATTATTATTATTATAGATAATAAACCAGAAAAACATAAAGTGACAATGGAAACATTAAAATATAGTTGTCATGCCAGAGACACTGCCTTTTATTTAACAATAAATCACTAAATTTAACACCATGTACATTTGATTGACTGATTTCAATTTCTTGCAAATTAAACTCATCAACAGATTAATTGGACAACAGAGACATAGTAAATAAGATGACAATATTACTTTATCTCTGCAGGCATTTTGCTTAAAGACCGTGTAAAGTGAAATTAAATGTGTGTTTTTAGTTTGTCACATGGCATAAATATGTGTTATTAATCACCCATATAAATCTGACTGATTAAAAACATTGTTTTCCTTATAAAATTAAGTGTCAAAAATCATGAAAAAACATTATTTTCCCTTAATCTGAAACGGTGGGGGCGTGTCAGCGCGTGGGCGTGGTTTCAGCGCAGTACTGCGCCGTGTCCTGCCCCCTGAGCTGACTCTGTGTGTGGAGAGGCAGATAGCAGAGATCCACCTGCTCCGTTTTTATCTGAGTTCTGGCAGCTCCTTTTTCCAAGAGTTACGCTGTTTTTAGTGCACTAACAACTCTGGTTTTGTTTTTAAAGTTGAGGACACAAAGATAATTCATAACTCCGTTGTTATGTGTTTAATAATAAGCGTTATTTTAGAAAATGAGCGGACTCGGCTGCACCCGGTCCGACCCGGTCACACATCGCATGCGGGGTCTGTGTTGGTGATTAAAATAGAGTAATCACGTTGATAACTAAGTTATCTCATCTGTGTCAGCGGAGTCACGGCGTTTCACGGCGCGCGTGGCAGGATTTCAGCTCAACGCGGATCGCTCTCACACACACACACACAAACACACACACACACGCGGCGCGGAGCTGAGGGTGCAGTGGTCGCTCAGCACGCCTGGGTTTGTTCTGACTTCCTCCTGCGTCATGTGGGTGCCCTGACCATTGCAACATCCAGGGAAGATGCAGGAACGAGGCATAATTGATTAGCTAGCTAACAATGAACAAAATATCTATGCTATTGCTATCTGATGCTATCTGCGATTCGCGAGTGAACGGCTCCACCCATGCGAAGAACGAATTTATACGGCTGGAGCTGCAGGGGGTGGGGCTATACTAATGAGGACCGCGTGACGAAACGCGGTCCCATTTAAAACACGCCTAAAAAATCCTGAAACAGACATATCTTTATACACAGTTTCATCTATAACTCCAAAATTAATTGAGCTACAATTTTGAGGCTTTTTACTCATTTACAACATTACAATTATGGCATTTATAATGTTTATTTAAGAAAATATTGAAATTCACTTTACACTGTCTTTAAAATTTAGTTACCAGCTTAGGATGAGATAGGGGGAAGTTTAAGAAGAATAGGTCAAGGATGGAGAGATGGAAGTTTAAAGGAAGTTAATTATTTTGAGTGTAACCAGGCTGACACTTTTCCAAACGAGATCCAGCTGGACTTCCTTGCACGCTCAGTAAACAAACAGTGACTCTCTACCTGTTCAGACGTTCACGTCCCTGGTGATAAGAGTTGAGAAGCATTCTTGGAAATAAACGGATCGTGGGTCCGGTAAAAGTCCAGTTGAACTTCAGCGTGTTTACTGATTCAACATATCGTTGAAGTCTGCCTTCCCAGCAGAAACAATGCCACGTCCTGATTGGTTTAAAAATAAAATATTCAGAAAGGAAAATTCTTTCAAAATTAGAGCTCTGGGCTTGAGTGGGTTACAGCAAGCTTTGCTGTAACCCTGGCTGAGAAACGTAGGTCTAATTGGCATCTGATCAAACGTCCACAGCTTTGGAAGAGAGAGCATGCCAGCTCTTACTTCCCGATCAGACTAACAAGAAACAGGACATTAGGCTTTTAATATTGAAATTCACTTTACACTGTCTTTAAAATTTAGTTACCAGCTTAGGATGAGATAGGGGGAAGTTTAAGAAGAATAGGTCAAGGATGGAGAGATGGAAGTTTAAAGGAAGTTAATTATTTTGAGTGTAACCAGGCTGACACTTTTCCAAACGAGATCCAGCTGGACTTCCTTGCACGCTCAGTAAACAAACAGTGACTCTCTACCTGTTCAGACGTTCACGTCCCTGGTGATAAGAGTTGAGAAGCATTCTTGGAAATAAACGGATCGTGGGTCCGGTAAAAGTCCAGTTGAACTTCAGCGTGTTTACTGATTCAACATATCGTTGAAGTCTGCCTTCCCAGCAGAAACAATGCCACGTCCTGATTGGTTTAAAAATAAAATATTCAGAAAGGAAAATTCTTTCAAAATTAGAGCTCTGGGCTTGAGTGGGTTACAGCAAGCTTTGCTGTAACCCTGGCTGAGAAACGTAGGTCTAATTGGCATCTGATCAAACGTCCACAGCTTTGGAAGAGAGAGCATGCCAGCTCTTACTTCCCGATCAGACTAACAAGAAACAGGACATTAGGCTTTTAAGGAGAACTTCACGTCACAGTTTCCCCTCCATTGGTGAACTACCAGAGAGGTAGGAGTGGAAGGTTAGTACGTCAGAAGATTAGAAGCTGTGAAACAACAGAAAATCTGTTTTGAAAATTGAGAGAATTGTTTTAGGAGGAAAGGAGACAGAGCGGCAACTTTCGTCTATGACTTGATTTGCTGTCTCTAAACAATTTAAACAAAGACTAGAAGATCAGTCTGACATATTCTTGCACTTTGACAGTTTTTGGCTAAGACAGAGGAAAAATATACCAGCATAGTAATGATTGTAGTGGGCATGACCGTGTCCATTTTGATACACCTGTGTATTTTTTGAACTGTTCCAGAGATGACCTTTACTGACCTCTCAGTAAAGCAAGACATTTACTACAAATTATTCCATTAGTTGTAATCTGAGAACATAGTCACCAAAAGAGACTATTTCTATCTTTGATTTTATTCTAATGTGATCAAAAGAATAACTTTTGTCATTTTCATGATATATGTTATGCTGTGTTATTCTTTTAATATGGAGTATTACTGTGTTACTTGACCATATAATGGTGTCAGAGTTGAATTTTATGTCAAACTGTGCTTTTCAGATTTGTTTTAGAAGTGTTAAGACGCTAATCCAAGTGTTTTTCCTCTTGGAGTCTATGAGTCTGTCTTTTCCTAAACATTTCCCTCTGCTGCTGGCTGTAACCTTGGGTCGTGATAACGGCAAGAGAACTCCTCGACTGCTTTTTCTGAACCAATCGGAAAGAGACAAGTTTCTCTCATCTCGGATCCTTCTTTTAAGTTCTAAGTTTTGCTGAAACGCTTCAGAGTCTGCTGGGAACTTCAAGATGTGAGGTCGTCCCAAAGTAGCTGGATGAACTCAGTCACACGCTAAGGACACGTCATCCAGTTAAGGACTAATAACATGCTGTTATGAGTCCACTTCGAACGAGCGTAAGCTCAAAACTTTGTTATTCCTTCCTGGAATAGTTATCTTGAAGTCAGAGGCCAGTAGCTGACATATTTTCTGATGGTTGATGCGGATCCCAGGAGACGTTGAAAACGTAAACGAGGACCGGCTCGGACGTGCTGGGCCTGAAGGACTCTGTGCATCTGAAAGGCTGGTGTCATCTCTTTATCAGACTCGTCGTCGAAGGTAAAGAGCTGTTTACAAACGTACCTGGATTTAGCAGAAGTCGGATGAAAGTGTCACTTCTGGTAACATGCTCAAGACAATTTACTTTAAACCATCTCTCCATCTTTCCTCCTATCTTTTTCCCTCAATTCTAAGCTGGAAACTATTTAAGTCATAGAGCCTCAGACTAAGTATTGTTAACATCCTATATTTATGTCTGTTGTGTTACAATTTAAATGTGCTGACGTGTTAAATTGCAAGAAAGTGAAATCCTGTCAATCAAGTGTAATGGTGTTAATTTAGTTGATTTATTCTAAATAAATGGTAGTGTCTTTGGCATACCAACTAAGTTAACGTGTCCATTGTCACTCTATGGCTTTATTTATTTATCCATCATAAAGATCACAGAAATATTGGGTAAACTGAAAAAGAAAGAATCCGTGAAATTACTATTCAATCTGAATAAGTAAATTAATTAAGGTAAAGAGGCCAGTATTAATATTGACCTCCTCATAATCCTTTACATATATATAATTATTTATTTATTTTACTCTTACCCCCCTGGTTGCCTGGTGGACATTCTGGGGGTAGGCCGTCAAGGGTTGTGCTGGCCGTGTGGGGGGGGTTCGGGGTCTGCGGGTTCGCCGTGGGCGGGGCTGGCAGTGGTCTCCCTCCGGGGCTGCTTGGGATCGGGTGTCCTGTTCTGGCCTGTTGGCAGGGCGCGGGGTGGGCCGGATCTTGGATGTCTGCTACTCTCCACCCCAGAATGAATGGGCCTACCTCCTGGGTTTGGATGTGGGCTGCCCCAAGTAGGGAGCAGGTACATGTCTTGGACCTAGGGGGTATAGAGTGTGCATCGGGATTATGAATGGAGCGTGTCGTTATTGTTTGTCTTTCTGTGACTGAGGGTGAGGATGAGGGTGGGTCTGAATGAATGTGTCTGTGTATGAATGTTTAAGTGTCAGGCTGGAACTTGGACTGCCCCCTCTCTGATACTTCTGAGGCTACTGAATGTCGCGCTCCTGCCACGTGGCCCCCTGGTGGGTGTTCCTCTGCCTGCGGGCGTGCTTGGGGCCCTCACTATCTGGGGCTGGGCGCTTGGGCGTTTGTCGGCTCGGCCTGGTGGCTGCCTGGTGGGGCTCGTGTCCTCTGGTCCTGTCGGGTCTGGGCTTGAGGGATGGGCGTCCCCGGTGCCCGAGCCTCGGTGACCGGACCTGGGGCTACGTCGGTGCAGCGGGCTCCGGCGGGGGCCTGTGTATTGTCGCGGTTGACCCCGGGGGGTCATTGTGTGTGGTCGCTGGTGGGGTTCGTCCGGTTCTTCCCCTTGGTCGGACCTGGGGAGTGGACGAGTGGCTCGTCCTGTTCGGGTGGTCCTGGGGACTCTGGGCTCGGGGTCCTTCCTGGGGTCTTGGGCTTTGATCGCCCCTTCGTCTGTCTCGGGCTTTGGGGGGACGGGTCTCTGATGCTTCACACTCGCTACTAAATGTTCTATTGGAGGAACCTTATTCACTTATGCATGCTCACAACCACACACAAATGGATGCAGGGATGTATATGTAGATATATGCAGATATGTAGATGGGTATATGAATGAATATAAATGTATATGTATGTATACTGTATATATATTTGTAGGAATGGGTATGTGTATTTATAGAAAGCTACTGCAAGGTCATGAATATTATCAGTCTTTATGCATGTATGTTTCGTTGCTGTGTTCTGTCATGTGCTTTGCAGGATTGTGGACCGAGGTTGGGTGTGTTTGCCTTGTGCTCTTTTTGTGGATAATTGTTGTTTTGTTGTCTTACTTTCTCTTTTCTTTCTTTCTCTCTTAAAAAAAAAAATAATATATAATAATAATAAAATAAAATATAAAAAAAAATAAAAAAATAAAAAAATACATATTGGAGTGAGAGGATGGCTAAAAGGTGTGAAGGGAGGCCATCTATAAATGGGAAAAAATATATATATTCTATACTAGGATCTATCACAGACGTGTATCCGGAATATATCCAATACTAGGATTTATCATGTATGAGTATCCAAAAAATATCCAATACTAGGATCTACCACAGATTTGTATCTGGAAAATATCCAATACTAGGATTTATCATAAATGGGTATCCAGAAAATATCAAATACTAGGATCTATCACAGTTATGTATCAGTAAAATATCCAATACTTGGATCTTTCTCATATGGGTATCCAAAAAATATGCAATACTAGGATCTCTCAAGTATGGGTATGCATAAAATATTCTATACTAGGATCTATCACAGATGTGTATCCAGAAAATATACTATACTAGGATTTATCATGTATGAGTATCCAGAACATATCCAGTGCTGGGATCTATCACATATAGGTATGCGTAGGATATCCTGTACTAAGATCTGTTACAGATGAGATCTCCCCGTATACCACCGGAAACACATTGGATATGTGGCAGACTTGAAAATAAAATAAACACTGCAAAATATCACATCATACTGATGCTGATCTGTTTTCTTGTTGCTGTATTCATCTGTGTTCATCTGTGACCATCTGCTCATACAAACTCATGTTCGTGCTGCTGTTTATTTCAACTATATTAGGCTTAGTGTATTACTAGTTGATGTTTTTCTTAGTTAGTTCTAGATGTTATTACTGTTTTTCTCTTTCATTTGTTGTTGGATGTAACTGGGACCCCGTGTACATAATCTCGTTTTCATCACATGTACCACATGCGGTGCAAATGACAATAAAGACTCTCTGACTCTGACTCTGACTAAAGGCTCCTTGCTTCGGCAACCTTACACTTCTCTGTTTTCTAAACACAGACTTTCAGAGCGTCCTCCAAAAACGCTGGTCAAAAAACAGGACATAAAATTGCTGATAGGGAATCACACCTCTGATCAGCTCCTCCGCTTCCAAGACTCTTCACCTCTGCACACTGGCAGGAACAAAACACAGGGACTTCACACCCCCGTTTTCCAAAACAAACACGGGAATCACACCCGTGACACACAAACAGTTTCACACTTTTTCCTTTTCTCTTTTTTTTTCTTCCAAACAGACAAGTGTGTATCCTTTCATCAATCAATGTCAATCAATAAATGATATCCCATCCTCGTCGCCATTAAATGTTCTATGAAATAATTGATCAACCCCAAATAGTTAATGTTTTATCATCTTTGTCAGTCCGTGAAAGGTGGGCACACTTACTGGTTTGGAAGAAAACAAACAGACTTAATTAAAAATAATGGATATTTATTAAAGAAGTCTTGTGACAGAAAAAAGTAAAAACATACATGTTCAGATACACAAACTGTTATCTGCTAGAGAAATGTGTCAGTAACTCCGCCACAGAACTTAAACAGCACACACACAACAAGGCATTGACGTAAAATCATTATCCCTCACCTCTTGACACAACTGGGAGAGCCATCACAGTTTCTGGCAGGGATACATGTCAACGTAGCTCGACGTCTGGATCAGGACTCGGAGCAGACTCTCAAATTGTTTATCCGAGCGCTTCTCAATTCATACCTTTGTGAGCATTCACTCCCAGTTAAATCTGTTTTCAATCAAACTTTGTTTTTCAAGATAGTACCAGGCACTGTCAAAAAGCTTTCTGTTTCATCTATCAATCACGAGGTCAGTTTGCCCTTAATTGCTGAGCTGTGCTCATCAACATTTTACACATCTTAAAACTTGGCTGTGAGATGCATGGAAACACATTATTTGCATAACTCCCTTTCAGAAGAACTGCCAAGCTTGAAGTGAGATGGGTGATATGCATTCATTCCATCAAAGACCAGTTTTTCGAGAAGGATTGGGCCCTTAATCCTTCAAAGAAAACTCTGGACATTTGAAACAAAGCCACACAAACCCCCCACTTCAAGAAACAGTTTAATGAAACATCTTGACACTAAACTAAAATGTTTTTTCTCACAAGTGTTTAATTAAGCATTAACTCTTAACAGAAAAATTGATAAACATTTAGTCAGAAAATCATTAATAAAAACTCTTAATTCAGCTGGTGACTACTGAAACCAGTTGCTCACATGATGGAGGACCATCATCCTAACAATGGATCGTTAGCACCCATTGTGCAAACAACCCAAAGGGTTGTTTGCTATTCATAGAGGGCTCATCACTTCTATACACATTGATACTGTGGTTTAACAGATGACTCCAATGTGCCCCATACATTATTTTTCAAACTGTTACATCTCATTGCTAGATCATCTGATCTGTTCCACGTTTACTGTGTGTCATCTGTCAGCACTTCTAAACACATATATATTGTTGTTTTTGCTAACTGTTTCTGGAAAACGGGTGCAGGATGGACACGAGAGACGTTGAGGTGGCGACCGAGCGGACGAGCTGGAGCTCCCGCGGTCGCCGCAATAAGGCCGGAGTGGCGCTAAGCTGCGAGGGCCTCAACGCTGCTTGCAGCTTTAATTATTATTATAACCTTCATTTGCTTCCTGTCGCCTACAGAATTCAGTACAAAACTGCTCTCATTATACATCAATGCTTACAAGGAACTTCACCAGATTATCTGAAGGACATTCTTGCACCATATTCATCCACCCGGTCTCTGCGGTCAAAGAACAGTAATCTCCTTCACATTCCAAGAACCAAATTAAGGACCATGGGAGACCGGGCTTTCAGTGTAGCTGCCCCCCGCCTGTGGAACTCTCTTCCTGACTGCCTGCGAGCTCCACAGTCACTGGTTGACTTTAAGAGCGGCTTGAAGACCTTTCTTTTTAAGCGAGCCTACTTTGCCTCCTCATGATTCTATCTTTGATCTTAGTAGATGCTGTTATTGATTTTATTTGTTTTAACACTTGTTTTATTTGACCTTTAATTTTGTTGCACTTTGTAGCACTTTGAGATTTTCATTAATGAAAAGTGCGTTATAAATTAAATTCATTATTAGGTAGATAGGTACCGGTAGGTAGGTAGGTAGGTAGGCAGGCAGGCAGGCAATTAGGCAAGCAGGCAGGCAAGCAGGCAGGCAGGCAGGCAGGCAGGCAGGCAGGCAGGCAGGCAGGCAGGCAGGCAGGCAGGCAGGCAGGCAGGCAGGCAGGCAGACAGACAGACAGACAGACAGACAGACAGACAGACAGACAGACAGACAGACAGACAGACAGACAGACAGACAGACAGACAGACAGACAGACAGACAGACTTTTATTTTACTAGACACCTTTTCTTTTTGAACATTTATCTAGACCTTTTCTGTTCAGTGGCTTTTTAATTAACACTGGGACTACCAGGATTTTTTAATTAGTACAATATTTACCAGATGTAACCAATTGGCTCATCCCTTGAGATACTGATCAAGCTGCAGATTTTTCTTCTGAATGTAAATGAAGGGGGATGATGGGTGTTCTTAACAGTTTGAAAATGCCTTGTGGGCTTGGGTCCAATGTTTGCAAATGAATGGCAAACATTCCAATGTAATTGGCTAATGGCTACACCTTCTGCAACATTTTGGCTGACTGGCAGATTCACATGTGTTGTGACAAATGTAGAAAGGAGATGTTGTGTATATATATATATATATATATATATATATATATATATATATATATATATATATATATATATATATATATATATATATATAATATATGTACATTACAACATATAATTTCATTTGAGCTGCTTCCTTCAGGGCGAAGGTACGGCCTTCCTTTATTCTCAAGAAACAGAACAAAATTTTCTTTCATACCACAAGCAATTAAATCAATAAATAATACTAAGGTATCATGACTTACTGAGCACAAATGTCTTGGCTACACCTTCTGCAACATTTTGGCTGACTGGCAGATTCACATGTGTTGTGACAAATGTAGAAAGGAGATGTTGTATATATATATATATATATATATATATATATATATATATATATATACAGTATCCTGATGCATGCTCAATATATACAGTATCCCTCGACTTATGGTGGCCTTGACTTACAACGTTTCGGCTATACGAACGTGTGTAGAAATGGAACTCGTTCGTAAGTCGGGGATCACCTGTACAATCCCGCCTTCAGATAAAAGTGACCAATACAATCCCACCTTCAGATAAAAGTGGCCAATACAGGTAGTCCTCGACTTACGGCGTTTCGGCTATACGAACGGGTGTAGAAATGGAACTCGTTCGTAAGTCGGGGATCACCTGTACAATCCCGCCTTCAGATAAAAGTGACCAATACAATCCCACCTTCAGATAAAAGTGGCCAATACAGGTAGTCCTCGACTTACGGCGTTTCGGCTATACGAACGGGTGTAGAAATGGAACTCGTTCGTAAGTCGGGGATCACCTGTACAATCCCGTCTTCAGATAAAAGTGACCAATACAATCCCACCTTCAGATAAAAGTGGCCAATACAGGTAGTCCTCGACTTACGGCGTTTCGGCTATACGAATGGGTGTAGAAATGGAACTCGTTCGTAAGTCGGGGATCACCTGTACAATCCCGCCTTCAGATAAAAGTGACCAATACAATCACATTATATATATATATATATATATATATATATATATATATATATATATATATATATATATATATATATATATATATATATATATATATATATATATATATATATATATATATATATATATATATATATATATATATATATATATATATATATACACGACCCTGTGTACATACTCTCGTTTTCATCACATGTACCACATGTGGTGCAAATGACGATAAAGACTCTCTGACTCTGATATATAAATATGCCCCCAAGGCCTCATCCACACCAACAGAATGGCCTCATATACATACCAATGGCTGCAAAAATGCTAATTCAATGAGCCATTTGACTAACTCCCATGGGAACTATAGTTAGAATATCCGAATGGCTCACATGTGGTAGTTAAGGACTCTACGGACAGCTGTGATGTCTGACTGCGCTGTGGCTCTGCTAACGTCACATGTTGCCGGTCAAAGCAGATGGCCACTTGTCCTAAGCCTGGGTCTGCTGGAGATTTCTTCCTTTTACAAGGGAGTTTTTCCTTTCCGATGTTGCCACTGTGCTCGCTCAGGATGGGAGACTATAGCCAGGCCAAGATTTGACTTGTCTGCTCGATTCCTTGAATGGATAACTTTACTAATCAGTACCCTGATGCATGCTCAATAATCCAGGTAGAAAAATTCAAAAAAGCTAAGTCTGGTCCTCTGGACATTCAGCAAGACAAGGCTATTGACAATATTCTGTACCACAGACTGTACCCAGGGGAGGCCACGCCAAGTCTTTATGGTTTACCAAAAATCCACAAACAGGGTGTACCTTTAAGACCAATTGTTAGCATGATCAACTCGTCACTTACAATGTTTCCAAATATCTGGCGTCTGTACTCATCCCTTTAGTTGGCAGCTCAGAACACAACATACAGAACACCATGGACTTTGTGGATAAGGTGAGGGATGTCATCATGGAGACTGATGAAACAATGGTCTCTTTTGATGTCACATCACTCTTTACGTGCATTCCTGTTGATGAAGCAGTAGAGGTGGTCTGTTTAAGGTTAAAATCAGACACCACTCTGAGCAACAGGACCACACTTTCCACAGAACAACTGTGTCAACTCTTGAAACTGTGCCTGCAGTCAACCTACTTCACATATGGGGAGCAATATTATAGGCAGAAACATGGGTGTGCTATGGGGTCTCCAGTTTCTCCTATTGTTGCCAACCTGTACATGGAGGAGGTAGAAAAGAGAGCTTTGACATCCTTTTCAGGGAGACCACCAAGTCATTGGTTCAGGTATGTTGACGACACCTGGGTTAAAATTAAATCTCAGGAAGTCCAACATTTCACTGATCACATCAACTCTGTGGATAAATATATCAAGTTCACACGAGAAGATGTAAAAAATGGCAGGTTGGCTTTCTTGGACTGTGAGGTCTCAGTTTCTGATAGAGGAAATTTGCAAACTGAGGTGTACCGCAAACCCACACACACAGACCAGTATTTACAGTTTGACTCCCATCACCCTCTGGAGCACAAGTTAGGAGTCATCAGGACTCTGTACCACAGAGCAGACAGCGTCCCCACTAACTCAGCAGCCAGACAGAAGGAGAAATCACACACAAAACAGGCTCTAGAGAAATGTGGATATCCTAACTGGGCCTTCCTGAAAGCAGAGAAGAAACCCAAACAGGACTCCAGCCAGCCATCAGGTGAAAAGAAGGAACCCAGACCCAGACCAGTGGTCATTCCGTATGTTGCGGGAGTTTCAGAGACATTGAGACGTTTATTTTCTAAACACAACGTCCCAGTGGCTTTTAAACCCCAAAATACATTACGACAAAGACTGGTTCATCCCAAAGATCCAGTCCCCCGGCACAAACAGAGTAATATTGTGTATGCTGTTCAGTGTCAGGAGGGCTGTGATCAGTCTTACATCGGGGAAACTAAACAGCCACTGGCCAAAAGGATGGCCCAGCACAGAAGATCAACATCATCAGGTCAGGACTCTGCAGTCTACACTCATCTCCAGGCCAGCGGTCACTCTTTCAGGGATGAAGATGTTCACATCCTTGATAGAGAGGAACAATGGTTTGAGAGAGGAGTAAAGGAGGCCATCTTTGTGAAAAGAAACCGTCCATCATTAAACAGAGGTGGAGGCCTCCGGGTTCAACTGTCCCCCACTTACAATGCTGTTATTGCTAGTATCACTCAGCCCTCTGTGAATAGCAAACAACCATCAGGGTGTTAACGATCCATCGTCAGGCTGATGGTCCTCCTTGATCATGTGAGCAGCTGGTTTCGGCTGTCATCAGCCAACTGGTTGATCCACTGTGGGAGGGTGCTATTTATAAGACTGAGCTGAACTCAGCTTCTCAGACTGAGGAAGTCTTTCGGACGAAAGACGAAACGTTTCTACAGTTTTTTTTGCTTTGTTTTGTTTTGTTTTTTGAATGTCCAGAGGACCAGACTTAGCTTTTTTGGATTTTTCTACCTGGATTATTGAGCATGCATCAGGGTATTTTGAACCACTTTGGCCAGGATTGCCTCAAACTTGTTAGAGAGTTTGAGAAAACAGCTAGGAAGAGGGCGGACTACAGGAACCACTTGCGATTCAACCTTAGATGCAGACAAAGTGGCATCATTCCCAAGAGCCTGGAACTGAAATCGTCGGTCAACGGGCACCGGGCAAGCAAGATCCTTCAGAAGGCACAGACGCAGCTGCTGAATGAACGGGTGAGACAGACCAATTTTACTATTGAGACCTTGAAGGCCAAAGAAGAGCACATTAAACAAAAACTAACAACGTTCCTAGATCAGACCACACTTCAGCAAGTGATGGACTGTACAGATCAGGCACGCTTAGCACAGCATGTCAAGTCCAAGACTCGACAACAAAACAAATTTAACTTACTGATAACTCGTCAACACCATCACAATTCTAATAACAACACATTCAGTGTAAGACAACACTCCATTACACAGCTACATGCCAGGGAGACAGAAAATTGGGTGAAGAATTTATCTGACAGACAGCTCACCCAGCCGGAGACAGAGATTCTTGCCAGGGGACTAAACTTTGCAGTGGCACCAAGTAGAGTTCCGTTGGTAGAGATGATCACAGCCACTGAGTCAGCCATCCGTAACAACAAAATTAAAGATTTTGAAGCCGAACAACTCAGAGTCAAAGTTTCAGCCTGTCTCAGTAATGCCAAACCACCACCTTCCAACATCAGTAGAGAAGAGAGGGATGCACTCACCACTCTTAGCAAAGACAAAAACATCATAATTCTCCCAGCAGACAAAGGAAGGTGCACAGTGATTTTGAACCAGAAAGACTATCATGAGAAAGTTATGTCACTCCTTAGTGACTTAACCACTTATGAACCGCTGAAAAGAGATCCAGGAAGTGGTTACAAGAAGAAGTTGATAGATTGCCTGAAAATTTTGAAGCAGGACAAGGCTATTGACAATATTCTGTACCACAGACTGTACCCAGGGGAGGCCACGCCAAGTCTTTATGGTTTACCCAAAATCCACAAACAGGGTGTACCTTTAAGACCAATTGTTAGCATGATTAACTCGGTCACTTACAATGTTTCCAAATATCTGGCGTCTGTACTCATCCCTTTAGTTGGCAGCTCAGAACACCACATACAGAACACCATGGACTTTGTGGATAAGGTGAGGGATGTCATCATGGAGACTGATGAAACAATGGTCTCTTTTGATGTCACATCACTCTTTACGTGCATTCCTGTTGATGAAGCAGTAGAGGTGGTCTGTTTAAGGTTAAAATCAGACACCACTCTGAGCAACAGGACCACACTTTCCACAGAACAACTGTGTCAACTCTTGAAACTGTGCCTGCAGTCAACCTACTTCACATATGGGGAGCAATATTATAGGCAGAAACATGGGTGTGCTATGGGGTCTCCAGTTTCTCCTATTGTTGCCAACCTGTACATGGAGGAGGTAGAAAAGAGAGCTTTGACATCCTTTTCAGGGAGACCACCAAGTCATTGGTTCAGGTATGTTGACGACACCTGGGTTAAAATTAAATCTCAGGAAGTCCAACATTTCACTGATCACATCAACTCTGTGGATAAATATATCAAGTTCACACGAGAAGATGTAAAAAATGGCAGGTTGGCTTTCTTGGACTGTGAGGTCTCAGTTTCTGATAGAGGAAATTTGCAAACTGAGGTGTACCGCAAACCCACACACACAGACCAGTATTTACAGTTTGACTCCCATCACCCTCTGGAGCACAAGTTAGGAGTCATCAGGACTCTGTACCACAGAGCAGACAGCGTCCCCACTAACTCAGCAGCCAGACAGAAGGAGAAATCACACACAAAACAGGCTCTAGAGAAATGTGGATATCCTAACTGGGCCTTCCTGAAAGCAGAGAAGAAACCCAAACAGGACTCCAGCCAGCCATCAGGTGAAAAGAAGGAACCCAGACCCAGACCAGTGGTCATTCCGTATGTTGCGGGAGTTTCAGAGACATTGAGACGTTTATTTTCTAAACACAACGTCCCAGTGGCTTTTAAACCCCAAAATACATTACGACAAAGACTGGTTCATCCCAAAGATCCAGTCCCCCGGCACAAACAGAGTAATATTGTGTATGCTGTTCAGTGTCAGGAGGGCTGTGATCAGTCTTACATCGGGGAAACTAAACAGCCACTGGCCAAAAGGATGGCCCAGCACAGAAGATCAACATCATCAGGTCAGGACTCTGCGGTCTACACTCATCTCCAGGCCAGCGGTCACTCTTTCAGGGATGAAGATGTTCACATCCTTGATAGAGAGGAACAATGGTTTGAGAGAGGAGTAAAGGAGGCCATCTTTGTGAAAAGAAACCGTCCATCATTAAACAGAGGTGGAGGCCTCCGGGTTCAACTGTCCCCCACTTACAATGCTGTTATTGCTAGTATCACTCAGCCCTCTGTGAATAGCAAACAACCATCAGGGTGTTAACGATCCATCGTCAGGCTGATGGTCCTCCTTGATCATGTGAGCAGCTGGTTTCGGCTGTCATCAGCCAACTGGTTGATCCACTGTGGGAGGGTGCTATTTATAAGACTGAGCTGAACTCAGCTTCTCAGACTGAGGAAGTCTTTCGGACGAAAGACGAAACGTTTCTACAGTTTTTTTTGCTTTGCTTTGTTTTGTTTTTTGAATGTCCAGAGGACCAGACTTAGCTTTTTTGGATTTACTAATCAGTGTTTTGGCGGGTGAGTATGCTGACGTGTTGTCGTGTCGTCACCGCTTCTCCACGCAAAAATAAATTATTGTTTCACTTACCTACTGCCTTTGTCAACCTCGATCCCGTGTCATCTGGACTGTTCTGGATTTTCCCCTGTGCTCCTTTTCGGGGTATGCTCATTCAAGTTACATCTCACTGTTTCTTGGTTATTTTCTTCGGAGCCGTGGGTCTGCTGTTAGCGGCTAGCTCTGTGCTAGCTCCGTCTCATAGCTGCTTGAATCTTAACATCTTCTGTTTCTACCACCTAACAACTGGGACTTTTTGCGTAGACCTCGTTACATCCATAGAAGCTTTCGGAAGAAATTCGCTTACTCTCGGCAACTGGGTCGGACTCAATTTTTTTCCGCTTGGTCAACGCGACGTGTCGCATATCGATTACGTCATCAGAACGCTGCGTCTGTGGTCTCTTGTAGTCCATAACACACGAAATGGCAAAAAGAATGTGGAATGGACCTCAGTTTTCTTAAATCGGTTCTACAGACGTCCAGTCGCCAGTCCAACTAGTATTAAATTAAAACTTTTCAATGTACAATCACTATTTAACAATCTTTTAAACACTATCCACCTTTCTGATCTTAGTTGATATTATTATTTGATTTTACTTGATTTTATCACTTGTTTTATTTTTTGTTCTTTGATCTTTGTTGCACTTTGTAGCACTTTGAGATTTTTATTAACGAAAAGTGCGTTATAAATTGAATTCATTATTATTATTATTATTATCTCTCAAGTATGGGTATGCATAAAATATTCTATACTAGGATCTATCACAGATGTGTATCCAGAAAATATCCTATACTAGAATTTATCATGTATGAGTATCCAGAAAATATCCAGTGTTAGGATCTATCACAGATGGGTATGCGTGGGATATCCTGTACTAAGATCTGTTACAGATGAGATCTTTCCGTATAGCACCAGAAACATATTGGATATGTGGCAGATACGTAAACTTGCATACTGTTGTATCTTCCCGGATATTAGGCACTTTTGTCTAGTGTCATGTCCCCACCTTTTCCTGTAAAAACACTGTGCTGAATAGTTGTCAGAGAAGGACCCATAGTGGCCAAACCTCGGTACTACCAAAGATCGCAGATTAAACTACCTTTTTTAGATGATAATTTCAGTTTTAGAGAGACTCAAATACAAAATAAAAATATAAATAAAAATAAAAACAATAAAAAATAAAAAACTTGACACTTGCAAAATAAATAAATAAAATCTCTAACAATCATGGGAAATAATAGAAGTAAAAATTATCCTACAGGAGCAGAAACAAACAGAAGATTACAGATTCATGAGCCAGAAGCACCTGGAATCAGTTAAATATGTCAAAGAATGGATGACAAAATATAAAATAGAACCCAACCTTAAAGTAGACACCTAAAATACGCTTGTTTCTGTACTCCAGAACCAAATTATTCTAAACAAAGGCAAAAAGAAAGGAAAATTGGAATACCAATTGGCAATTGCTAAATACTGGCTAAATGAATCACTAATTAGGTGTGAACAGTTTAAAAAATCTAAGGAGGACAAACTCTAACAAAAACGAATGACTGACACAATGTTTATTAAACCTGAAGACAATGAAACCATATCTGTGCGTCGCCCTCCCTCTCATGATACAACAGGGACCTTGTTTTCAGCGAAACCACCATCTGTTTATCCTATCGATGAACTTGCAAAACTAATCATATCGTCAGAGGCAAAAACAGCTAATCATGTTGTTACTAGAAAAATGTAAAAAAAATGTAGTCCTCCACTTCACAAACTCCTTGCTCCTCTTTGAATGCTTTCCCTCTGATACTGTCATGGTTTGATGTGGGATGAGGGATGAGTCCCGTGTTGCAGACCGGTAGACTCACAGAGGCACGAGTAAATATCAAAACACTTTAATTAACAAACACAAAATACTGACGTGGTAGTACAAACAAAACTAATACAGCTCTGACTGTGGCTGGAGTACTAACACAAAGCGTGGAGCTCTAACACTGAAACATGGAGCTACTAAACATACTCACAAGACCAAGGAGCTGGGACACGACACATCAGGGAACAGGGACAAAGACCTGACACAAAACAGACTGCAGACAGAGTATATATACCCACACAGACAAGACAGGGAGTAACGACAAACACCTGGGAACAATTAACAGAACAAGGCTGACTCTGGAACGTGGGAGGTAAACTAGGGTGACAGTACTTTAGGTTGAACCAATAATAATTAGAAGGGGACCTAAAAACATGTAGACTACACCAGAATAAACATGAAGACCAAACTGGACGGGGACCTAAAGGAAATATGCAGACGGGGACCTAAAATAAACAAGAAGACTAAAGTATAAACATGAAGACAAGACCAACAGAGGGAGCCACCCTCACAGATACAAGTCATGAATCCAGTTACAGATATGAAAGGCAACCTACAACATGCTTTAGTTTTTAGACCATGGACCCTCGAAGAAGCTAAAAAAGCTGTTGAAGGAGTTATTAGTCACTTAGAGGATCCTGAAATGTGGATCATGGATATGGAGGGTATTATACACTCATATCGCCTTAATGGTCATGAGACCAGTGAAGTAGCTCAGTCATCTTTGGGAAAACATTGGGCCAGAGTGTGTGGTGACTACACAGGCAGGGGAAATGATGAAGCCCCTCTCCCCTATGATATAACAATCCCAAACGACCTAACATGCACTCTCATCTTACATTTGAAAATCACATTAAGCCTCTGTTTAAAACATGCTCCTTCCATCTTCGAAACATCTCCAAACTTTGCCCATCTCTAACTTTTTCTGATGCTGAGAAACTTGTCCATGCCTTTGTCTCCTCCAGGCTCGACTACTGCAACTCCCTGTTTATTGGAATCCCTAGCAAAAACCTTCAGAAGCTTCAATATATTCAAAAAAGTGAAGCAAGGATTTTATTGAGAGCTCGTAAATTTGAACATATTACACCCATTCTCCATAACCTCCATTGGCTTCCTGTCACCTACAGAATTCAGTACAAAACTGCTCTCATTACACACCAATGCTTTCACGGAAATTCACCAGATTATCTAAAGGACATTCTTGCACCATATTCATCCACCCAGTCTTTTCGATCACAGAACAGTAATCTCCTTCACATTCCACGAACCAAATTAAGGACCATGGGAAACCGGGCATTCTTTGTGGCTGCCCCCCACCTATGGAACTCCCTCCCTGACTACCTGTGAGCTCCACAGTCACTGGTTGACTTTAAACAAGGCTTAAAGACCTTTCTTTTTAAGCGAGCATACTCTGCCTCCACATGATTTTACCTTTGATCTTAGTTGATATTATCATTGATTTTACTTGATTTTATCATTTGTTTTTATTTGATCTTTCATTTTTGTTGCATTTTGTAGCACTTTGAGATTTTTGTTAATGAAAAGTGCGTTATAAATTAAATTCATTATTATTATTATTAACTGAACATTGCAAACAACAGTGGGATGCTCTTTGTGGTAGAGTGCGCACAGTTTTCAAACAAAGAGCTGATTACGTTGCACTCTCTGAAATCAAACAAAAACAAGGGGAAGATGTTGATGATTTTAGAATAAAATATGAAAAGGATTTCAAAATTTATAGCGGTATCGATCAAAATGACGAGCCAACTTCAGCTTATCAGCAACAGCTGAAGAACGGTCTGCTACAATCTTGTACTCCAAACATTTCAAGTTGGATAAAGAAACACTTTGTAGAACTGGACACGTGTACTTTTTTTTCTTCATTTATAGATGGCCCCTCTTCTCACCTTACAGCCATCCTCTCACACCGATATAATTTTTTTAATAGAGAGAAAGGAAAGACAGAAAGTAAGACAACAAAACAACAATTATCCACATTATCCACAAAAAGAGCACAAGGCAAACACACCCATCCTTTGTCCGCAATCTTGCAAAGCACATGACAGAACATAGCAATGAAACATACATGCATAAAGACTAATAATATTCCTGACCTTGCAGTAGATTTCCATAAGTAAACATATCCATATCTACAAATATATATATACAGTATACATACATATGCATTCATATCACGTACTGTATAATAATAATAATAATAATAATAATAATATAATTATAATAATTATAATGAATTCAATTTATAATGCACTTTTCATTAATGAAAATCTCAAAGTGCTACAAAGTGCAACAGAATTAAATGTCAATAAAACAAGTAATAAAACAAGTAAAATCAATAACAGTATCAACTAAGATCAAAGATAGAATCATGAGGAGGCAGAGTATGCTTGGTTAAAAAGAAAGGTCTTCAAGCCGCTCTTAAAGTCAACCAGTGACTGTGGAGCTCTTAGGCAGTCAGGAAGAGAGTTCCACAGGCGGGGGGCAACCACACTGAAAGCCCGGTCTCCCTTGGTCCTTAATTTGGTTCTCGGAATGTGAAGTAGATGACTGTTCTGTGACCGTAGAGACCGGGTGGATGAGTATAATGCAAGAATGTCCTTTAAATAATCTAGTGAAGTTCCGTGCAAGCATTGCTGGGTTTCAGATGACGTAGCAGTGACGTCACAGAATGCAGATGCGGGGCAGGAGTAAACGCAGCCGTTTCCTTCTGTTGCTGATTCAGCATCAACATGCCTAAATTCTGTGCCGTTTACGGTTGTTGCAACCGCTCTAATCGAGAGATAGATAAAAGTTATTTTCGTGTTCCGAAAGTAGTATGCTACAAGGGGATTAATTTAAAAAAACTTACAGAAAAAAGACGACAAACGTGGATTACAACCTACGGCTAAAAACAGGAGGTGCAGAAACTGACGAGAGTCTGCAGCGACCACTTTGTTACAGGTAAGGGTCGTATCGTTTAAATCATATTTTCAGATATTTTATTGGACAGTAACTAGAAAGACAGGTAAGATATGTTATGCCCTAGCTTGTGTAGTGGTTCAACACTTGGTTGTTCCCAGAAAAAATCCGATTAGAATGCTAATGTTGTTAGCGGTTAGCTTAGTGCTAGGAAAGGCATTTACGTGTTTTACTTTAAAGTGGTGTCTTATATTTAGGTTGTCCGAGTGCAGCAGGTGATGTACATTCCCAAGACTGGGCCCCCACTGTTAACCTGGGGTACCAAAGAAGTAACGAGTGGCCACAAACAGAAGCATCCCTCCGGCGCAGGGAAAGAGCTAAGGCCCGGAAGCTTCTCTGCACTGAGGAGGCCAACAGTCTGGAAGATGAGCTCTGTGAAGAAAGCTTACCAGCCCCTGAAAACGAACGATTCAAAGGTAAAATAATAATAAATAAAAATACTATTTATTTATTTATAGAATTTCTGAACGTAATTTTTAATAATTAAATATTTGCAGATGCAGAATGCCAGACGGATCTAAGCATGGTTGACCTCACAAAGCTGGAGGATGCAGTGAAAGGCTACACAACTGAGATCTGCGACCTTAAGGAAAAAGTCTCAGTGACTAAATTTACTCCTGAAACCTTCCAGAACAACGATAAAACAAAGTTTTATACGGGACTGCCCAACTTTTTAGTTTTGATGCAAATTTTTCAGCTCTGTGAACCTTATACATCAGCATGTCATCACTGTCAGCACTCTCCAAATTTGAGCAATTTATTATGATACTTATGCATCTCAGATTACATCTGCAGCTTCAAGACCTTGCCTATAGATTTAATGTGTCAAAAGCCACTGTGTCTCGAATTTGTTTTAGAACGATTCATGTTCTCCATGAAAGATTACAATTCTTAATAGAGTGGCCTGAGCGACAAGTAATTCAATCAACTATATTTATATAAATATTTTAAGTTTAAATGATTATACATGTATTTATCATTTAAAGTAAATCAAAAGTAAATTAAATCACTAATACTGTTACAGACCATATTTGTACATGTTAATTGTTCATGAAGACAAAAAAAAAATTTACCCAATAAGGTTGAATATTTTTAATTTATTCAATGAACTCCATAACCAATCTTTGTGAATATTGGTCAGTTAAAATGACATGAGTTTTGCTATTGAAATAAAAACATTTTTCTGAAGTAGACTCATTTTGCAACATTTGTGACATATGACATTTGTATGTGCTGTTATTTAACATATTAGAACACCTTTGAAATTCACAAGCTAATCTCATATTGATTTAAATATATCATTTGATTTAACATACTTAACTTTTCAATTAAGATTATTGTAAATAAAAAACAGCTGTCATGACATGTAACAACATCACATGACCCTTCTGCAGAGTGCTTGCTACAGGTGTAGCTGAAACATGTTATGGTAGTGACAAATGTTTTTGGGGAAAAAAAGAGCAACTGTTTAAATTTGTATAAACTTTTCAAACTCCTTTCATCAACTACTCCAAATAACATTCTTGATTCTTAGATTGGTTAGTCACGTGTGGATTTCTGTCCCAGGATTTCAGGTAGGATGCAATGTGTAAAATAGTGCTGAATTTTGGGAACTGCTGTTTCCCACAGCTGGTCATCTGGCAGAATTCTTTCCACATAAATATCATTTTCACTCCATACTACAAAATCACAATATTGTACATCCACAATGTGAATCTGATCCTGGAGCTGATGGTAATAAGGATGGTTCCTATCCAGTTGTACAGAATCTCCAACCTTGACGAGACGACGAGACAAAAACCAGGCTGTCCAGCACACATCCTCAGACCGACTTCATGCTGTTTGCTCTGTGGGCACTGAAGGACAAGACAATGAAACTTAGACATAAAAAATAAATACGGTAGTCTCCAAAACATTTCAATATGATACTTTTTTAAAGATTGTGTTTCACTCATTTCACTATCCAACACCAATGTTAGAAAATGAGACTATATTTATGTCTCTGTCAACCAGGTGTGTTCCACAGGTAAGAATGTATTAATCTGGACTAAGTTTTAAAAGGTGATGGAAAGGTCACACATTTTTTAACTGGAAACAAGGCAACATCCCACAAACTGCAAGACCATCCCCAAAACTACGGCTACATGCTGTGAAATATGCAAACAACAAAGATTTGAGTAAAAAATTATAGTTGTAACATTCATACTGTGAGGTGCGCAAAGTCTGCAGTGCAGTACCCTAATGCATGCTCAATAATCCA
>JBBPBX010054069.1:0-12882 GCA_038048925.1 Garcialebias charrua
ATAATAATAATAATAATAATAATAATAATACTTTATTTATAGAGCCCTTTAAAACAACCACAGCTGCAACAAAGTGCTGTACATAAAATCAAGAACATTTAAACACATAAAAATAAAACAGTTGTTAAAACATTAAGATCAATAAAAACAATAAAAACAGTGCAGAACAAAATCAGTCTGTGCTAAAAGCCAGTGAGTAAAAATGTGTTTTTAAAAGAGTTTTAAAACTGGACAGTGAAGGAGCTTGTCTGACGGGAAGAGGGAGATCGTTCCACAGTTTTGGAGCAGCAACAGAAAAAGCTCTGTCCCCTCTGAGCCTCCGTTTGGATCTCGGCACCTCCAGAAGCAGCTGATCAGCTGATCTGAGGCACCGAGCAGGAGAGTATGGGTGAAGCAGCTCAGAGAGGTAGGATGGAGCAAGACCATTTAAACTCTTAAAAACAAATAAAAGAATCTTAAAATGAACTCTAAAATGAACAGGCAGCCAGTGGAGTGAAGCCAGAGTGGGGGTGATGTGCTCCCTCTTATGAACTCCAGTTAGAAGGCGAGCAGCAGCGTTCTGGACCAACTGGAGACGTCTGAGGGAGGACTGGCTGACTCCAAGGTAAAGAGCGTTACAGTAATCCAGCCGAGAGGTGATGAAGGCATGGATTACTGTTTCCAGCTGCTGCTGTGTAAGGATGGACTTTACCTTAGCCAGCTGTCTGAGGTGATAAAAACTGGTCTTGACCACCGCTCCAATCTGGGAATCTAATTTAAAATCACTGTCCATTTTAAAACCCAAGTTAGAAACTGTTTTCTTTACATGTGGTGCCAGAGGGCCAAGATCAACAGGGCAAGGTTCACAAGAGCCACTAGGACCAAACACCATCACTTCTGTTTTCTTTTCATTAAAATTTAAAAAGTTTAAAGACATCCAAGCTTTGATGTCTTCAAGACACAACAGAAGTGGCCTGATTGAGGAGGCATCTTTCTTTTTTAGTGGCATATAGATCTGACTATCATCGGCGTAACAATGAAAAAAGATCCCATGCTTTCTGAGGATTGATCCCAATGGAAGTAAAGAAAGGAAGTGTGGAAAATAATGACCAGCTTCTTCATGTTTTTAAGGTTTCCCAAAACCAGAGAGAGGAGGCGGCAGTGGGAAGTTGCCCTGAGAAGAGAGGGTTTTGTTGCCCTGGACAGGACACTGCTCTGCAGTGATCACTTCAGGTCTGAGGACTTTGATCGGACAGGGCAGACTGTCAGAATAAAAGATGGTGTTGTTCCAACGCTTTTAAATTTTCGGTGAATCGGTGAATATGTAATATACTGTTATATACAGGTAGTCCCCGATTTACGAGCGCTCTGATCTGCGAGGTTCCAGACTTACGAGCTGCACATTTTTGGAAAAAACGAAAAAAATACTGAGTTTTCATGTGTTTTTTCACTACAGTTAGCTAGTTAAGCATATAAACACACGTTTCCGATCATTTTTATGCACTCAAAAGTAGTTTTTAGATGAAAATAGAGTGTTTTTAGGCGCGCTAGCGAAAACCGTTCCAATTTACGAGCGGATTTCCGGATTTACGAGCGAAATGGCGGCCGTTCCAAATTACGAGATTTCCGGTTTACGAGCGCCTCGTTGTAACGGATCTCGCTCGTAAATCGGGGACTACCTGTATCTTGTGTCTATTTTAAGGTGGATGGAATAACAACCCTAGTGCCAGCCAGTTCAAGAACATTTTCAGAAAGCTGATGGCCCGGTGTGGTGTTAAACCAAGCATAAAAGGCAATGTGACCGCACAGGATGAGACAGAGTCCCTACCAGTTGAACCAATGTCCTCTGCTGACCAGTTCTACCACATTGACACATCAACAAACCTGTCAGCTGTAGATATGTCCTCTGTAGAAGAAGATCTTCCATCACCGTTTGCTGACATTCCTGCTCTTATACATGATCACAGCTACCTTCCCAGCCGCTTCGATGGTCTTGTGGAAAACACACTTGTGTACATTTCAGGTAGAGGTTGACTTATACTAGATTTGACCTATTACCTGTAGTGCTAACATTCAGCATATAATATTAAAAAGCTGGGGGAAAATGATGGTCAAATAATGAGATGATAGTCCTAAAAAGGAAATGTAACCTTAATTTTACTAGGTTCCTTTTTAAAGGGCATTAGCTCCAAAAAGAGATGTGAGCTTAAAAGTCATGACTTGGACTTGAGTCACATATGAGTCACAAATAAGACAACTTGTGAGTATGGAAGAAATGCAGTCTCCTTTGAATCAGCATAACCAGGTTAATTAGTAACAAAGCTAGTTTACAATTTTAACCTTTACTATTTCATATGAAAAATTGTTTTACTGCAAATACACCGGGAAAAAAAATTCATCTGCAAATATATCTCTGAAATTTTTTGTCTTGAGTACTGTTGCCTCACATAGTCTTGTCACACTATCAGATGTTTATTTTTGTTTGTTTGTTTATTTGTTTATTTATATTTCCCTATTATTAAATCTTTCATGTATCTAAATAAAATAAACTAGACATATTGACCAAGGTTTGTGTAATAATGTATTTAATATTACATAATATTTGCATGTGTAGGGAAAAAATTGGCATAAATTATTTTCATACTAATAATAATACTATTTATGATGAAATAGTATAAAATATTTATTAGCATTGTAACATATGTCAGTTAATTTCAGTGGAAATAAACATGTATTTATAAATAGATGTAAATATAATCTTATTACATGGGTGCAATTAATTTATTCACATCCCACCGCAACCATTCGTACCAACTCTCAGATATCGAAACCATTCAGTCTACATCGAGGAACTCGCCAGGGATGCCCACTGAGCCCTTTGCTCTTTGACCTGGCAATTGAACCTCTTGCCACTGCTTTGCGGTCCTGTGACACAATTTCAGGAATCTGGAGAGGCGATATGGAGCACAAGGTCTCCCTTTATGCTGATGACCTTTTACTTTTCATTTCTCATCCGACTGACACGCTGCCTTCCGTTTTATCATTACTTGAGGAATTTGGAATCAATTCTGGTTACAAATTAAACTTGAGTAAAAGTATAATTTTCCCTGTCAATACCCTGGCGCAGACTCTTGACTTTAGTAAATGGCCTTTTAAAATTGAGAAGATAAAATTCTCTTACCTGGGTGTTACAGTTACGAGGAGGTATAAGGATTTATATCAAGAAAATTTTGTCTCTCTGTTGAATCAGACAAAGCAGGCATTATCCCGATGGTCACCGCTTTCCACTTCCCTCATAGGCCGTATTAACTCAGTCAAGATGGTCACTTTACCTAAGTTTTTATATCTCTTTCAAAATATTCCTGTTTTTATCCCTGGTTCATTCTTTGTTCAGTTAGATTCCATCATTTCATCATATCTGTGGCAAGGAAAACGTCCACGCTTAAATAAGACACATCTCCAAAAAACTAAGGCCGCAGGCGGTCTTGCCCTTCCAAATTTCCGCTTTTACTATTGGGCAGCAAACTTGCACTGTCTAGCATTCTGGTCATTCTATTACAACAGACCTGACAGCCCTGACTGGGTAGAGATGGAGTCACAGTGTTCTGGGAAATGGTCCTCCGTGGCTTTCTTGGGATCCTCATTCCCGCTTCCACCATTTACAACTGTTACAAATCCAGTTATAAAACACTCACTAAAAATCTGGGCACAATTTCGTAAATATTTTGATTTCTCTAGTTTCTCTCTTTATAGCCCTATTATGTCTAACCAACTTTTCAAACCATCATCTCAGGACTCTGTTTTTAAAGAATGGCAAAGAAGGGGTATAGTACGCTTCAATGACTTGTTTCTTAATAACACTTTAGCTTCATTTCAACAACTATGTGAAAAATTTAGTCTTCCCCAGTCCAATTTTTTTAGGTATCTCCAAATACGGCACTTTATTACTCTTCATTTGTCCAACCTCTCCATTTCAACTGATAGCAGTATTGTTGACACTATTCTTTCTCTAGACCCAAATAAAAAACAGTCCATTTCATTCATTTACAGTAAACTATTGGATTTGAAGCGTGCTTCCTCAGATAAAATCAAAGCTGCTTGGGAAGAGGATCTCGGCTCCTCTATTTCAGAGGACTCTTGGACCTCCATACTCAAACTGGTGAGCTCCAGTTCTCTCTGTGCTAGACATTGGCCCTCATTCACGAACCGTTCGTACGCACAGATTTGTTCTTAAACTGTGCGTACGAGTGATTTAGGATCATTTGCGGCATTCAACAATGTTTTCGTATCCTACGATTTTTTTCAGATACGAACAAAATTTACGAGTGGTCCGGACCTGTCGTATAATTTAGGAGCGTCAGTCTGCTGTCATCCAGACGGATCTTCTCCACGAATAACTTCATATTTCGTTATTTAGAAAATATTTTGGGTTTAAAAAAATCACGCACCATAATTATTCTTGACAATAGGTTATTCTGTTTGAATTATAATTATAATTTTAAGTTTAATTTGTGTCGCGCAGGCTTCAGTGAGTCGTGCGCTCCCCTTGGTCATCAAAGCCGCTCCTCATATTAACACCCAGGTACATAAAATTCCCATACACCGCCGCAGAACAAGTACGAATTAAGACTGATCTTGTGCCAAACACCATCGGAGCAATAGATTATTATATCTGATTCGAAATATAACCTGCAGAATGTGGTTGCGCGCTGAGGTGCGCGCATGACCCATTCGTGCTGCAAAACATGTTGGCACGCGTCTTGCAGCGTGGCATTTATTGTCCATCCATCTCGGTAATGCAGACTATTCCTCCTGTCCGTGCTGCGGCGAGACGTTTGTTTGAAGCCATTTCAGATCAAACCATTTATTCTTGATTTCTGATACTGTACGACCCACGGGACACACAACATATGCACTACAATATTAATATGAAGTTAACTGTAGTTTCGAGACATTTTAAAATGCTTCTGTTCAAAAACACATCCGACACTTGCGGGGGGGTGGGGGGTAGCGGTGCGCCACAGCTCTTCTGAATAAGTGAAACTATAATGTAACACAGTACACTAAAATTAAAGATATTTGACCATCCGACACTTGCGGGGGGGTGGGGGGTAGCGGTGCGCCACGGCTCTTCTGAATAAGTGAAACTATAATGTAACACAGTACACTAAAATTAAAGATATTTGACCATCCGACACTTGCGGGGGGGTGGGGGGGTAGCCACAGCGCGACTGAGAGCAGATCTCCGAACGCGTGAAGTTCCTCCTTTTACTTCTTGAGTTTGAATGAATGGACACTTCCTGCTGTCAGAAGGCAGGAAACGTGGCCTTATATGGTGTTTTGAGGGGTGGGAATTATGTAAATAACCACTCCGTGTGCACGCGCAGGTTTAGAACAGGTGGGATTCATCATATTTACGCAGCCATTTACACACGTTTCCTCAGGATAGAAGACTTTGTTGAATCTGACGTGGCATGTTCGTACGAACGCTTCGTACGAACAAAAGTAGGAGAAATTTAGGATAAAAATACGAACATTTTCGTGAATGAGGGCCATTGTCTAATACAATTTAAAGTGGTGCACAGAGCTCACATCTCTAAACTGAAATTGTCCTCTATGTATCCTGATGTCAGCCCATACTGTGTGAGATGCAAACATGCTGAAGCCTCTCTCTCCCATATGTTTTGGTTTTGCCCATCTATGAACAAATATTGGCGGGAAATCTTTCAGACATTATCACGTGTACTAGATACACGTCTGAACCCTGACCCACTGATTGCTCTGTTTGGTCTTGTAGAGGGCATGACAAACCTAAATAAAAACCAACAACATGTAATATCGTTCACCTCTCTCCTGGCCAGACGAGCTATTTTGCTTAGGTGGAAAGAACCGTCTCCACCCACTCACGCTCAGTGGTTGGCTGACATCATGTCCTGTTTAAAGCTGGAGAAAATCAGATTCACACTCCAACAGAAAGAGGGTAAATTTGAGAATGTTTGGGGACCTTTCCTGAATTTGTTCCAGTCTCTCTGACAACACAATTCACTCAGGTTAATGCAGTCTCTTGGCTATTTTACCTTCTATTTATTTTTTTCCCTTTTCTTTTGGCAGTGATTGGGTAGGGATTATTTTCTATGTTATTATTTTTTTATTTTATTTTTTATTTTATTTTTTTCTCTTTATTTTCCTTTAGTGTGGATTATAATGCACATGTTACAACTCTAATTGACTGTTGTTTTTTTGTTTGTTTGTTTTGTTGTTGTTGTTGTTTGAAAAAAAATGAAAAAATTCAATAAAAAGATCTTGAATTTGAAATATAATCTTATTGTGTATATTGCTAGTGCAATACAGTGTCTACATAACGTTAATACAGTGTCTACATAACGTTATTTTCATGTGAACGTCCATCTTAAGTATACCATAATATAACAACATCTCTCACATTTATAACAAACCAAACCGTTTTAAAATTGGTTGAAAAATAAGCAAGTTATGGTTATTTTAATAGTAAATGCACCATTCACATTCATGTTAAGAGTGGGCGTTCTGTCTGTGCCAAGATGGCCGCCGTCTGACGATGTCGGTCTACATTGGCCAACAGTGGGGATGTCTTATCTAGTGTATATATTATCTGTGTTTCATACTAAAACACAGCGCCCCTGGGTCCTAGAGGCAGCCGGGTTGAGTCGGACAACATAGGAACTGACTAAAACACAGCGCCTCTATACAGGTAGTCCCCGACTTACGAGCGCTCTGACCTACGAGGTTCCGGACTTACGAGCTGGCGAATTTTTGGAAAAAACGCAAAAAATACCGAGTTTTTCTGTGTTTTTTCACCACAGTTCGTTAGCTAAACATGTGGACACACGTTTCCGATCATTTTTATGCACTCGTAAGCAGTTTTTCGATGAAAAACGAGTGTTTGTAGTCGCGCTAGCAAAACCGTTCCAACTTACGAGCGAAATTCCGGACTTACGAGACACGTGGCGGCCGTTCCAAGTTACGAATTTTCGCTTTACGAGCGCCTCGGAGGAACGGAACTCGCTCGTAAGACGGGGACTACCTGTAGCGGACAACATAGGAACTGCAGATTTTTTTTAAAAAATAGCGTTTATTCTTTTTTAAAAATAATTCAGATTCATCCGCGGGCTGACTAAAACCCCCTGGCGGGCCGGATGCGGCCCGAGGGCCGGGTCTTTGACACCCCTGCACTAGACTGAGGAACAGCTTCTACCCTGAGGCTGTTAGACTCATGAATAAATAAATAATAAGAATAATCACTGTGAAATATCACATCATGCTGATGCTGATCTGTTTTCTTGTTGCTGTGTTCATCTGTGACCATCTGCTCATAAAGACTCATGTTCGTGCTGCTGTTTGTAATGACGTTTTTCTATTACTCTAGGGCTTAGTGTATTTCTAGTTGGATGTTTTTCTTAGTTCATATCCTAGATGTTATTACTGTTTTTCTCTTACATTTTGTTGTTGGATGTAACTGGGACCCTGTGTACATAATCTCATTTCATCACATGTACTACATGTGGTGCAAATGACAATAAAGACTCTCTGACTCTGACTCTAAATTCTCCATGCTAAAACCTAGATTTATAGTGCTTTCTACTTATATCTCTTCTTACTTATCTACTTTAAAGTACCAATGCAAAAGCCCTAAAAACTAAAACACTCTGTAACAAATTTCTGTTGTAAGCTGCCCAAAACATACTTTCATGTGATTATTTGCCTTTTTTCTATTTTTTGTTATGCATGCCTTGACTCGAGCCATGTTTGTCATTGTAGGATTTTGTTGTACCTGTTTTGTATTAAAAAAAATATTTATATATAAAAAAAAATCTGTTTCATGTTGCTGTGTTCATTCATACTCATCTGCTCATACAGACTCATGTCCGTGCTGCTATTCGGCGTATTGTTTTTGTACTACTAGTGCTTAGTTTTAACTTTTCTTAATTCATATCTTAAATATTATTACTGTTTTTCTTTTATATTTTGTGCTTTTGTTGGATGTAACTTGGACCCTGTATAAATTTTGTTCCACCACATGTACCACATGTGGTGCATATGACAAATAAAGAAACTCTGACTCTGATTTCTCTGTACCTTGCTAAATTTGAATGACTTGAACAAATGGACTTGGATGCATAAAATCTCAATTTATCAAAAACCCAACATTCCTTACCGAAATGCAAACTGCTCTCCACCTTTCAATACCAGAGATTAAAGCTAAACCAGCTTGGTGAGAAGACATTGAAGGTTTTAGTCATCCTCATTGAGTTTTATGAACCGCACTGTCCACCCCACCCAACGTTTCCATTTGGGACCTTGTGCAGAAGCTAAGATGGCCCAACTGGATCTGTCACACATTATTATTAATATATAGTAGTTACAATAACTTGATATAATTACCAATGTTAATGGTTATTTAAACAACAATCATGTAAAACAGCTTGATGTTATAGAAGGAGAAAATGTTAAAATAAACTAACAATTATATAAACGAGACCTGAATTTAGTCAATTATTTATGATTTCAAGACTTTTTAGCTGCTTCAATAATTAGTTGATGAGTTTGAAAGTAACTTTTTTAACTTGTAAATTGTGTTCAGGGCAGCACGGTGGCGCAACTGGTAGAGCTGCTGACTCTCAGCAAGCAGGTTACCCTGGTTCAAATCTGGGTCCATGGGTCTTTCTGGTGGAGATTGCATGTTCTCTCTGTGCATGCATGGGTTTTCTCAAGGTACTCCGGTTTCCTCTCATGAAGACACAAAAATTGTCTCAACTCAAAATACAAGCATAAGATGTGGATGAACAAAACTTCTATCTAAAATATATTCAAAAAGGATGTGAAAAGATTAAAATAATAATTTCATCTGTAATTTGATTTCATTATCAATGGTATGAAAATCACAATTTCTCCAAACAAAATATTTTTATTGAATCATTTTCTTGGCTATTGTTGAACTGTTCTGTGTTTTTCAAACAAGTTGCCTTGTTGTCCAACAGATCAGACTGATGATTCACAGAAATTATTTTCTCAATTTTGCAATGTTTATGTTTTTATTTTTGATACAAAAGTCCTATATGATTCATCTGAAGCGTCCAACATTTTTTCTCTGAGGTCTAACATCAGAACAGATACTGTATAAGGGTAGAGTGAAAATAAAATAGCCCTTCTTCCTTCTCTTTAATTTCCTGTGTAGCCTGGGCTTTATCATTACTGTATTAGTTTTAAAGATAAGATGTGATTTTATCTTGTATATGAGGGAACTTGTAAGCTTCCAAGGAGGCAGAAATCTTTAACTACAAACAAACAGTTTATTACATTTTCGAATGCAAGAGTGTCTGTCGATTAAAGCAGAAACAAATGGCTTTGACTGCTTCATTATTCTGAAGAAATAAATGCCTTTCTAATTAGTGAGGAAACCACAGGCAATAGAAACACAATGTGAATTGTTTAAAACCTAAATGGTAAGAAAGAAATAGGCAAATATGATAATAATAAAAATAGAATAAGTTCCTTAGGGCTCTGGATGTTGTGGGGTTGTGTTGGCTTACGCGACTCTGCAATATCGCGTGGACATCGGGGGCAGTTCCCTTGGATTGGCAGACTGGGGTGGTGGTTCCCCTATTCAAAAAGGGGGACCGTAGGGTGTGTTCCAACTATAGGGGATCACACTCTTAAGCCTCCCTGGTAAGGTCTATTCAGGGGTTCTGGAGAGGAGGGTCCGTCGGATAGTCGAACCTCGGATTCAGGAGGAGCAGTGTGGTTTTCGTCCTGGTCGTGGAACACTAGACCAGCTCTACACCCTCAACAGGGTCCTGGAGGGTGCGTGGGAGTTTGCCCAACCAGTTTACATGTGCTTTGTGGACTTGGAAAAGGCATTCGACCGCGTCCCTCGGGGGGTTCTGTGGGGGGTACTCCGGGAGTATGGGGTACCAGGCCCTTTGATATGGGCTGTTAGGTCCCTGTACGACCGGTGTCAGAGCTTGGTCCGCATCGCTGGCAGTAAGTCGGGCTCGTTTCCGGTGAGAGTTGGACTCCGCCAAGGTTGCCCTTTGTCACCGATTCTGTTCATAACTTTTATGGACAGAATTTCTAGGCGCAGCCAAGGTGTTGAGAGGATCCGTTTTGGTGGCCTTAGAATCTCTTCTCTGTTTTTTGCAGATGATGTGGTCCTATTGGCTTCATCAGTTCGTGATCTACAGCTTTCGCTGGAGCGGTTTGCAGCTGAATGTGATGCGGCCGGGATGAGGATCAGTTCCTCCAAATCCGAGGCCATGGTCTTGAGCCGGAAAAGGGTAGCATGCCTTCTCCAGGTCGGGGAGGAGGTCCTGCCCCAAGTGGAGGAGTTTAAGTATCTCGGGGTCTTGTTCACGAATGAGGGAAAACTGGAGCGTGAGATCGATAGGCGGATAGGTGCAGCGTCCGCAGTGAAGCGGGCGCTGTACCGGTCTGTCGTGGTGAAGAGAGAGCTGAGTCAAAAGGCAAAGCTCTCAATTTACCGATCGATCTACGTTCCTACCCTCATCTATGGTCATGAGCTCTGGGTTATGACCGAAAGAACGAGATCTCGGATACAAGCGGCTGAAATGAGTTTTCTCCGCAGGGTGTCTGGACTCTCCCTTAGAGATAGGGTGAGAAGCTCAGTCATCCGGGAGGGACTCGGAGTAGAGCCGCTGCTTCTCCACATCGAGAGGAG
Source organism: Garcialebias charrua (assembly GCA_038048925.1). NCBI lineage: Eukaryota > Metazoa > Chordata > Actinopteri > Cyprinodontiformes > Rivulidae > Garcialebias > Garcialebias charrua. The sequence continues at coordinate 10,694 of JBBPBX010054069.1, forward strand.
CCAGTTGAGGTGGCTCGGGCATCTGGTTAGGATGCCTCCTGGACGCCTCCCTGGTGAGGTGTTCCGGGCATGTCCCACCGGGAGGAGACCCAGAGGAAGACCCAGGACACGCTGGAGGGACTATGTTTCTCGGCTGGCCTGGGAACGCCTTGGGATTCCCCCAGAGGAGCTGCTCCAAGTGGCTGGGGAGAGGGAAGTCTGGGCCTCCCTACTTAGGTTGCTACCCCCGCGACCCGACCCCGGATAAGCGGAAGAAAATGGATGGATGGATGGATGGATGGAATAAGTTCAGTTAGAATCTAATTAAACCCAGCAAATAACAACAATAAAAACATCCCACCCCTTCAACGATGTAATGTGCTTGCTGCATTTTGTATAGCACTAAAGGCTCCAGCATACTTGGGCGGACCTAAGTCCACGGAGGTCCGCGTGTACCAGATTAGACTCTAAGCAGATGCCTGCAGGGCATGTCCGCTCAAAGATCAAATTTTATGACCGTGTACTTGGTGTTGCACAATAAACTGCCCGGCGACGGACTGTTTTGTATGTGACACCAATCTATTAAATTCCCCTTCTTCATCCATGGTCTGGTTTAATGGCCTTTTATTTTGTGTTTTTTCCAAAAGTCAAATGATCTCTTCCTCCTCATCAATTGATGCCATGACTGAAATTCTGAGAAATGAAGGAATTTGTCATGAGCAAATTAAAATCAAGCCCAGCGTGGCTGCAAGAGGGTCTGGAGATTTCCTTGTGGGCTGGTCTGATGTGTGGGCTGCAGGCCCAGCGCTCCCTGTTTTTAAAATTTTGTAGAACTCTTTCTTAACAACATATAAACACAGAACAGTGCTGCTACTGGGCTGCCAGCTCTCGTTTTTTTGTTTGTTTGTTTTTTGCGACCTGTCAATCAATAGGTAGCAAGTGACCAATCGGCAAACTCAATTTTTCCCGAAGGTAAATGCCCCTTGCCTGTGGAGCTGACTGCAGCTGGTCAGGGTGGATGCTCGATAGGGCTTTAACAGACTACTCGAATAATCGACACATCGATTACTTAGACCTCTATAGAGTTTTTTATTTCACGTCAAGTATTTGTAGTGACGTCATCACGTCACAGTTACAGAACAGAAAATTAATCAACTTCCTGTTTGGAGCGCGTTGCGAACCGGTGTTACACCATATTCTGTGACCACCGTATATTGTGACTGTAGGGGGCGGTGTTGCATGAACTGTTGCAGGTCACAGAATGTGGTGTAACACCTGGTCCAATTGACCGAACCAGAACCAGCTTCCTCTGACTTTGTTTCACAAATAAAAGGCAAAAAATATTAATCTCTAAACCTACAAAAACCTATAAACATATTAATCTCTAAAACTAAACCTAATGTGCAGCACCGCAGGCGGTGGTGCGGGGTGGTCAACTGCCCCACTGTTTTTAGTTTTGTTTTTGACGTGCCGCACATTTCTTTCACTTTTGCAGCTTAATAATAATAACTAACCGTTTTGGTTTTCCTGTGACTTATTTACTGTAAGATAAATGGTATAGGAGCAAAATATATGCTTCCAATGTTTTGTTGGTCTTTTTTTGTAAATAATAAATTACTTCTTTTTTTTGTGCTGTTTTAATTAGTTAATTATTTTTTGCATCTTGAGATCCTATGACATCATCAACTATTCGAGCTCTACTCGAGTATTTTTATGTTAATGTTGAGTTTTAAAATTATGTACTCGTTCAACCCCTAATGCTCGAGTATGAAGTCTCAACCGTTTGCAGACAGAGCCTACAGTTTCCATGCATACTGAGGACCGCCCGAGTCTGTGAGCTTTAAGGCCTGATGTCACACTGACTCATGACCCATTACACTCTCCATGACCTACAAAACCTAAAACAGCATGGCTGGATTGTTTCAGCTTTCTTAATGTAAGACAGTCTGGACTCTACTTCATAAGTGAGCTTATTCCCATGACAATACTACAACATATACCCTGGATCGGATCACAGTTTGAAGGGACGGTCTACCTCAATCCAGGGAATTGGATTATGGAATGGTTTGGAGAATGATGTTAAAAATGCCAAGTCAATGTGTACAGTTAAGAAAATGATCAAAACTAAATTGTTTAAAAAAATATATAGATGAAGTAGCATAATGTATATTGTATTAGTTAGAAAATTAGAAAGAGTTATTCATTTTGTA
>JBBPBX010054070.1:11035-23610 GCA_038048925.1 Garcialebias charrua
TGCCAGCAGGGTGCGGACCTCTTTATTTAACCAGGGTTTTGTGTTGGGGTAAAATTTAACATTTTTTATGGATACATTTTCAGAGCATGTGCTAATATAACCCAGAACTGAGGAAGCATAAAGTTCCAGATCCACTGAGCTCCCATCAGTAGCTGCCTCCCTGAAGACAGACCAGTTTGTATTTTCAAAACAGTCTCTCAGCATGGGGGTGCTACCTTGAAGCCAAACTTTTATCTCTCTTTGTTCCGGCTTAAAGCGTCTGAGTGGGGGAAGCTGTCCTGGGACCAAGATCAAAGAGGAGTGGTCAGAAGCCCCGAGCGGTGGGCGTGGCTTCGCCGTGTACGCCCCCTTCACATTCGTGTAGACTTGGTCAAGCGTTTTATTTCCTCTTGTTGCTGTGGAAACGTGCTGATTGAAGGTTGGGAGGGAGACCTGTAAATCTACGTGATTGAAGTCACCTGAAACAATGAAGAGCCCCTCTGGATATTTACACTGCAGTGAGCTGAGTAAGTCATGAATTTCTCCCTGGGCGTCATTAGCATTAGCATCAGGCGCTATGTAAATAACAGTGATAAGGATCATTAAATAGTCACGGGGTAAATAATGAGGACGGCACCTTACTGTGATCAGCTCCACAGCAGCTGAGCAAAGCCTTTTGATGACAGCATAGTTCGAGCACCAATCCTTGTGCACGTAAACACACACACACCGCCACCTCGTGTTTTTCCCGTAGTCTCGGAGCACCGGTCCGTTCTGAAAAAGAGTCTGTCATCCAGCTCATAAACAGAGTCCGGTGTATCCTTAGAGATCCACGTTTCCGTGAGGCAGAGCACAGAGCACCTCCTCAACTCCTCCGACGCTGTTACTCTCAGACGGAGCAGATCCATTTTGTTGTCCAGCGAGCGGACGTTGGACAGAAAAAGAGCCGGCATCGGGGGTCTCCCGGTTTTAGCGTCTGCCCGCAGTCTCGCCATAATTCCTGCTCGGCAGCCCCGCTTCTGACCTCGGGAGCACCGCTTCCTTTTCTTTCCCCTGGAGCGTGAACCGGAGCGCATCTGCTTCCAGAAAGATGTCCTCAAAAGCTCCATTCTGCCAAGCTCTGATTTGAGTTTGTTGCTGATATCAGCTGTGCCATGTGATAAATCCGTTCCGATTCTTAACAGTTCAGTTCGGCTATAATTCACCCGCAAAAAAACGCGCAGTCAGGTACAAAAACACTATTAAAATTACTAAAAACTAGGGATGAACCAGGAGCCCGTGAAGCTGCAGCCGGTCTGAGCGCGGCCATCTTGGGAGAGAGTATCAGTGAAAGATACTGAGAGTATCAGTGAAAAGGTGTCACTGGGACATATCAAAGAGACGAAGGTGTATTAGAGAACCCCGTCTGGTTCACTACAGTCCCTCCTTTTGGAAGTCATCGCCTGTCCATGGGGATGAGTTCCAACACGAAAGGATACCACCGGATGTCTCTGATCTTGATGTAATCCAGCAAGTGGAAAAAATCAAAAATTATAATCCCATAATGTTTTTGGAAATTCCATACTGTTCGTAGGTAATCCCATAGCGGAAAGCTTTTAATCCTTTGGAAAACAAAGTCTTATAATCCACAGCGGTAATTCCACAGCGGTAATTCCATATCGATTAGAGTTGTTGATTTCATCAGCAACAATTGTTTTTATCAGCATGTAGAGGGGATCCCTCGATTGACGCAGAGGAGGCGACCCTTGGATGAAGGTTGAAGACCAACGTTGAAGTAGCAGGTCCCCACATCGAAGGTTGAAGGCTGGTTGGTTTCCAGTCCGTGCCACTCTGGTTCTATGTGTCATGCATTTATGTGGTTTTAGGTGGGCTTATGATTGGGATTTTACATTAAGCCTTACCTATATGCACCTGGTATGTAAGCTATCATGGTTTAGATCAGCTACAGATACCAAGTAAGGGGTGGATCATGCATCAAAGTTAAATATAGGGATCTACGTCTATAGAAGGTTCAGGAGGGCTTCTGTAACGAAGGCCTCTTCTTCCAAACTATTCCTCCATTCGTGATTTAGTTTTAGTTAAACTAAAAAACAGAAAAGACAATATAGTTTGGTCTAAATTTCTGTTGTCCTTTTAGACGACAACGTAGGATTTGGTATTCCCTATAAATTTTGAAGTCTATGGCGAGACTCATCAAAATGAATAGATGATCTAGAATAGAATTGATCAAATCGGTCCAATTTAGAAATTATGAGACCAGTGTAGTTTATGGTAGGGATGTCCCGAGCCGATCACATGATCGGAAATCGGTCCCGATCACGTGATTTCAGACTCGACTCGAATCAGGCATTACACACCGATCAGGGATCGGATATATATGTGTATATTTATTCTAAACACAAACGGGAATATTATATTAACTGTATGTTGTGTTACAGAGTCAAATTGTCTCGGAACAAAACATGCACAATATTTTTGCAGCAGTGCCTGCCGTAAAGCAGTGACTGTTGTAAAAAAGAAGCGGAACGCGGCATTAACTTGAAGTGGAGGCAGCAATGTCTGTAATGTGGGAGATATTTTAAAGTGGATGAGAAAGATATTGCGTTTGCAAACTGTGAGATATGTAAAGTTCGTATTTCAAGAGAAGGTAAGGAAAAGGCTGCATTTAACACAACAAACCTGATTAGGCACATCAGAAACAAACACCCGACACAATACACAGAGTTTAACCAGACAACCCAGCCGAAGACGAGCCAGCTCACGCTGCAAGAGACTTTATAATTTATATTTATCTCATAAAGAAAAACATACACTTCCTTCTGTGAAGCCACAGGAGGAGAGTTAAGGAGTGCTGTTCAGAAAAGCATGTTACTAGCCTTATTTTATAAAACTGACACTTTAAGTTTCTTATTTGTTTACATGCCTGCTCAGTATTTTAAGTTGAGCTGCTTATTTTAAATTAGACATTTTTATTTCATACTGTTGCACTAAACTTCAATGTGAAGATTTAAAAAAAAATCTTATTACTTGATTGTTCAATCTACCTCACAGAAGTACTCTGTTAAATGTTAAAGACCGTGTAAAGTAAATTTCAATGTGTGGTTTTAGTTTGTCACACGGCATAAATATGTGTTATTAGAGTCAGAGTCAGAGTCAGAGTCAGAGTCAGAGAGAATTTATTGTCATTTGCACCGCATGTAGTACATGTGTTGAAAACGAGATTATGTACACAGGGTCCCAGTTACATCCAACAACAAATGCAAGAGAAAAACAATAATAACATCTAGGATTAACTAAGAGAGACATCAGCTAGTAATACACTAAGCCCTAATGTAGTAGAAAAACATCATTATAAACAGCAGCACGAACATGAGCAGATGGTCACAGATGAACGCAGATAGTCACAGATGAACGCAGCAACAAGAAACAGATCAGTATCAGCATGATGTGACATTTTGCAGTGTTTATTCTTATTATTTATTTATTCATGAGTCTGACAGCCTCAGGGTAGAAGCTGTTCCTCAGTCTAGTGGTTCTACATTTGATGCTCCTCAACCTCCGTCCCGAGGGGAGTGGTGCAAAGAGTGAGTGTGCTGGGTGAGTGAGGTCTTTCATGATGCAGGTGGCTCTTTTTCTGCATCTGGAGGTGTAGATGTCTGTGATGGTGGGGAGACTGACTCCCACAGACTTCTGTGCAGCCTTCACCACTCTCTGTAGAGCTTTCCTCTCTGCAACTGTGCAGCCTCCATGCCACACGTTGATGCTGGAGCACAGGACGCTCTCCACTGCACACCTGTAGAACGAGGTGAGGACTGAGCTTCTCAGACCAGCTCGTCTCAGCCGTCTGAGGAAGTAGAGTCTTTGATGTCCTTTCTTGATCAGGCTGGTGGTGTTATTGCTCCAGCTGAGGTTATCATTCAAGTGTACACCCAGGTACTTGTAGCTGGAGACCACCTCCACCGCAGATCCACCTATATACAGTGGGGTGTGGGTGTGTTTGTTCCTTCTGAAGTCCACAATCATCTCCTTCGTCTTCTTCACATTCATGTGAAGGTTGTTCTCTTTGCACCAGCTCTCCAGATGTTCCACCTCCTGTCTGTAGCTGGATTCATCATTATCTGTGATGCATCCCACCACAGCTGTATCATCTGCAAACTTAACAATATGACAGCCTGGATGTGTGGCTGTACAATCATATGTGTACTGATTGTACTGACAGTCATATTGACTGATTAAAAACATTGTTTACCTTATAAAATTAAGTCTCAAAAATAATGAAAAAACATAATTTTCCCTTGGTCTGAAACGGTGGGGGCGTGTCAGCGCGTGGGCGTGGTTTCAGCGCAGTACTGCGGCCTGCAGCTGAGCTGTGTGTGGAGAGGCAGACAGGTACAGCAGAGCCAGTAAACCTGCTCTGTTTTTATCTGAGTTCTGGCTGTAACAGCAGCTACTTTTTCCAAGAGTTACGCTGTTTTTGTAAATAGTTTTCTTGTGTGTTTTTAATCTGGAATGAATTTAATAAAAAAAAAGTTGTACCATGCGGGAATTGAACCCATAAGGTTTGGGACGGAAGGCAAACGCTTTATCCATTGACCTATCCAGGCATTACAGATACTTGGTATAAAACCACGTGGTATAAAAACACGTTATGATTTGTACGGGTGCCCTGACCATTGCGACATCCAGGGAAGATGCACGAACGAGGCATAATTGATTAGCTAGCTAACAATGAACAAAATATCTATGCTATTGCTATCTGATGCTATCTGCGATTCGCGAGTGAACGGCTCCACCGAGGCGAATTTATACGGCTGGAGCTGCAGGGGGTGGGGCTATACTTAAGAAGACCGCGTGACGAAACGCGGTCACATTTAAAACACGCCTAAAAAATCCTGAAACAGAAATATCTTTATACACAGTTTGCTCTATAACTCCAAAATTAATTGAGCTACAATTTTGAGACTTTTTACTCATTTACAAGATTACAATTATGACATTTATAATGTTTATTGAAGAAAATATTGAAATTCACTTTACACGGTCTTTAAGGGAAATCTGGATCTGTTTATTTATTTTTTCTTTCTTCATTTTAAAAATGACTCGATATCGGCCAATCCTCAAATTAAAGGACACGGACTCGGACTCGGGGTCAGAAAAACCTGATTGGGACGTCCCTAGTTTATGGTACCTAAAATAGCTATAAACTACATTGACTCTTCATTGACTGAGGTTTAACAAATGAAAACTGCATGTTGGCATAGCTAAATCCATTTAAGTCTTCAACTATCATTAAGAAAAACCTCTTTTGGCTGGGAGTGTTCAGAAAACAATACCAAGTTTCAATAACAACAAAAGTAGCAATTAAGCAACTAGAAAACAACGTTTCACTGCTTCAACTCACTTCTGTCGTCAGATTCCAACGTGTATCACACAATAAAAACAGGTCTTAGCTTTATAACCGATGTCAATTAAATCCTACAGATTTAAATGGTTGTTAAAGTTAGTTTTTTTTTTGTTGTGGGTTTTTAAACTTAGCGTTTCTAAGTTCTAGTTGGAGTTGTTTCTTTTCGCAACTAATATAGTTTAAACTGTTTAGTTTATTTACTATCTTGTGCTTGGACGACCTTAATTTCCCATGAAGTCTGTGAGTTTGCGAGGTCTTTGTTGTTTGTGGGGTTATTGAAATCTTTGTCTTTGACGTGGGCATGACCTAACATCACCCCCCTGAGGTCATGGGGGACCACGAACACAGGTGAGGACGTCCGTCCATGGGCACAAGTTAGGATGCCATTGTTTAGTTTAAGCTGTTAAGCTGAGAGTAGACAGTGCACAGGAACCTTTTAGGTTTTGGCCAACGTATCTCCTTACGTTTACCTCTTTCTGTGTAATTCAGGTGTGTCACAACCGTCGGCGCAGTCGCAGGTGTGTCTGATTGTTCAGACTGCGACGTGTCACTGTCGTGTGTGTTTTCCCACTTCTTGACTGAAGAGGGGCTCTTTGAGTCTGTAGAAACTATGTCATTTCTGATTAGTTCTAGACTCAAATGCTCTTTTTTTCATTCATTCAACCTTTATTTATACAGGCTAGCCTCGTTGAGTCATGGGGACTCATTTACAAGAGGGACCTGTCTCACTCACACCAAACAACCATCCACTCTCACACTCACACCTAGGGTCAATTTAGAGTCACCAATCAGCCTAACAAGCATGTTTTTTGGTCTGTGGGAGGAAACCGGAGTACCCGGAGGAAACCCACGCATGCACGGGGAGAACATGCAAACTCCACCCAGAAAGGCCCCGGACCGGGATTTGAACCGGCAACCTTCTCGCTGAGAGGCAGCAGCTCATCGAAAGCTTGGCTGGTTGCCGATTTATCTGTCCCAGAGGACAGAACAGCGTCTTCGGTATGGGATCCGTGGATCTCCACACCTTCTTCTACCTGTGGTAGGTAGTGTTCAGTGAGTGCTGAATGTTTCAGCTCGCAGAGGAGGTTCTCATGTCGGGCCAGAGTTGGGTCCAACTGTTGGGTCTCTTCTGCCTCACCTGTATTTGAAGGTTCACTTACCGGGCTTGTGATCTCGGTTGGGGAGTCACCAGTGCCTTCTGCGGTACCATCTGTTAGACAGACCATGTCATGACCTTCAGGATCTTGTTGATTGTCACCATTTTGTTTGCTGTCAGCCTCTTTATTGTCAACATCTGTGGCATCTGTGTCGATGTTATCAATGTCAACTGAGTGCTCTGAGTTTTTGTGAAAGATAGTGCTGCACATCGCTCCAGGTAGGTCAATGTTGTTAGTGTCATTATCAATGATAACGCCACTCAGTATATCAGGTTGGTCAAGCACTGTAACATTCAAATCTACTAACAAACTACTTACTTCCTCTGTCTCTTCCGAGCATAGAGTTGTTGGGCCATTGGGTTTCTGTTGGGACCACGCATTGTTACATGAGTTTAGGTCCTCATACTTCAATTTCTTTTGAAGTTCACCCACCGGTAGACCTTGATTTTCACCCACATGGTTCGATCTGAACCATTTTGGGTCTCTTAAAGAGTGAACACCTACCTTTTGTGGTTCATCGCTTGTCTCAGACTTTTCAATCTGAGGTGCTTTAGGAGCGGGGCTCCCTTTAAACCATTGTGAATCACTGTTCCAGCTGGCACCAGGCATCGTGGTTTGTCAGTTTGAAAATCTTGTTTATTCTTGCTTGCATTATCCAACTCTTCTAACAACCGACGTATGTTCTCCCTCTCTTCTGAGAGTCTTTGATACGACAGTGTTTATTCTCGCTTTCTATAGGAGAGAGAACCTCTTCTATTTTTAGCGACTGGGATACGACCTTTTGACCTGGGCACACCTCAGAGGGTGTTTTGCTTTGCATGTGAGCCTCAAAAACCTTTACAGCACCCTGTTTTATTTCATTCAAAGATGTTACTTCTAATTGACACCAGGTGTACAATGGCAACTTGAATCTAATATCAGAGATTAGATTATTTCTGAAAACAGATTTGAAAAGCGTCTGCTCTTCCAGTCCCGGTTCCTTTATGTTGCCTGAATACACCTTGGAAATCCTGTCATAGAAACGCAATGGATGTTCATCTTTTCTTTGCAAGACATTTCGGGCAGCTAAGTAGTCACCACACAATGAAAAATATTTTTTCTCTGTGCGAGGTGCAAGGGGAGCAGGTCCTCGGCTTTGGGGTTCCTCTTGGGATCCTTTGAGGTATGAATCTTCTAGAGGCACATACTGTATGAGCCTTGGACGCGTACCTTCTTGAACTTCCATCTTTGGTTTGATTTTTTGTGAAAATCAATAAGACAGTTCGTATTTTAATGTGTGCAAATAAATCTTCACTTTTAATGTAGCACTGAGTCAATCAAACTAACCAGCTGTGTGGTTTAAGTGTTTCACTGTGTAATAAGTATTTCTATTCATAGGTACCTACTTTCAGGTTTTACCCTTAAATGAATTGTAAAAGTTAAATGCCCTTTTGCAGTGTTAACTTTACATATAACTTTTTTTAACAACAGTTACTAACTAACCCAAGCATGATTTCTGTTCTACTTACTCAAACACTTTTTAAAAGATTTGAAATAAATGCAATATTCACACTAAAATGTTCCCAGGATGCTGCTCCATCATGCCTTAAAAAGATGTATTGCAGTTTGGCTAAACTGTTTTGCTGTATTTTGACAGTTATCAGGAGTGAAAATGGATGACCTGTTTGTTATTTTAAATATTATTTAATTTAAAATAAACTGGAGTTTTTGAGTGCTCAGCATAACATTACAGATGTTATTCCAAATAAAAATCAGTGATTTTTATTAATTTGTTGTTATTTGACATCCTCAAATTTGTTCTGCTATCGTTGTTTAGATTTTTTGTGAAAATCAAGTCAGCAGATGCTTTCTGTTTGTTATTTTAAACTTTTTATTTAAAATAAACTGGAGTGCACAGAATAACTTTAACAGATGTTTTAAAATAAATGCAGAGGGTTTAGCATCTATTCTGTGTAAATGTTTCTTTTTCTCGTTCTTTTAACCAGCAGAATGCAGGTTTTTAAAGCTTAAATTTACCACAATGTGACTGTAATTACTCATTCTGGCCGCTATAGAGGCGATGTTGACTCTAATGCCTGGTACCCACTGCCCCCGCTGTCGGGCGGCTGAAGCGGCCGGTTTACATTCAAAGTCTATTGAGGAGACGCGTCGAGTCACGGCGAACAAGGAAGCGGCGCGATTCGAGTGATCGAAGCGGCGCGGCGGCAGCCTTCACGGGCACGCGCGCGTCCGCCGTCGAGCCGCCGACGTCCCAAATGTTGATCTCTGGCGGCTCGACGCATCCGGCAAACAGTCGGGAGAGCCTCGCTATCTGATTACACAACCACAACGGGACTTTTGTTGGACTTTTTAAACTTACCGGATCGACCCTCCATGAATTGGAACCAAACTCCGGTAATAAACGTGGCATTTTTACAGTTGCTGCTGACAGGCTGCTGTTCTCTCCAGTGTAGATCACCCCAAACATAAAAAAAACGTTTTATCTCATCAAAGACCGTCGGAAGTGCAGTCAACACAACAACTGAACCCGGAAAACAAGCTAGAGACCCCTCCCTCTGCTGCCCCCTAGTGGGCGTCATCAGACGGTCTTCAGTGGCCAGTGGGACCGTGACCAGCGGCCAAAAGGGGGCGGCAGGCGCGTTTCGAGTTGTGCAGTGGGGACCAGGCTTAAGGCCGCGTTGACTACCGCTAATTCCGTTAGCTTGAAAACTAAGACGGTGAAAAATCAACTTTTGGGATGAGTTTTAGCCTGGGTGTGACAATCGCTTAAACAAACGTTCATTTAAGAAACAAATCGATTTGTTTAAAATGTTTAGAACAAGTTCTGTGAATATGCTGGTGAAGATTCTCAGTCGTCCAGGACATGATAAAATCAAAAAAGGCGTTCAATACAAGATCAACTGGACTTTATTTGTTACAGAAGACGTTTCGCTTCTCATCCGAGGAGCTTTATCAATTCAAAGTTCTGTGAACTTTTAGATATAAAAAAAAAACGATATTTTTCCTTTTTTTCTCTATCTGGGTCACGTCACTTCCGGTGACGTGTCGCACGTGATGCCTTCACAGACTTTGACGTACCGTTGGAATTTTGTACAAACAGACTTTTCAATCGGTCTAAAACACTTGTAAATATCTCAAAACACCGCGTTTAAACAGTTTCTGACGATATTTCATGCATAGAAACAAAACAATTCAGGCAATCTGTCAGAATTGTGCGAATAAAACCAAAATTTTTCGACCAGCAGCGCGTTTCACGTGATCGCCTTGAACCAATCACAGCGCATAAACAGATGTTAGCGTCAGCATATAGCTTATCTCAAACTTAGACTCTTTTTCAACTCATAAAACGCTTAAATTCATCCCCAAAATTTTGTCAAAGTATCGTTTCACATCCGAACAGTTCTACCAAGCTGCACCCAGTAAAAATAGCAAAATAAATGTCACCAACACGGACTGTATCCGCATCTAATCGACTACAACATGTCAGAGCTAACACCGGGTCCAGAACCAGAACCTCGTCGATCCGACAGCTTCAGACACAAGATGCTATTATTCCTGCTTAAAATGGCAGCACGGTGGCACAACAGGTAGAGCTGCTGCCTCTCAGCGAGAAGGTTGCCGGTTCAAATCCCGGTCCGGGGCCTTTCTGGGTGGAGTTTGCATGTTCTCCCCGTGCATGCGTGGGTTTCCTCCGGGTACTCCGGTTTCCTCCCACAGACCAAAAAACATGCTTGTTAGGCTGATTGGTGACTCTAAATTGACCCTAGGTGTGAGTGTGAGAGTGGATGGTTGTTTGGTGTGAGTGAGACAGGTCCCTCTTGTAAATGAGTCCCCGTGACTCAACGAGGCTAGCCTGTATAAATAAAGGTTGAATGAATGAATGAAAAATTTGGTCAAATTGGGGAGGGAATGACTGAGCCAGCTGAGCAGTGCTGTGAGTTTTCATTGGATTAGCGTGATGTCCTTCAAAAACTTCAACCAATGTGATGTCACGGTCGACAGAATTTATTTAAAATATATATACAGTATTTGGATTATGACAGGCCTGACGGGTCCATAAATGTACAAAACACTCCTTGTACAATACATACCTCTTCCTCAGTGTACTGCTTGTGTCTGGATGCAGAGAGGTGGCCAGGTTCAGACTAGCTCTCCTTTTTCCACCTCTGACTTGACATCAAACACTTTGTCAGCAAGGAGTTGTTGGCCAGTTGCTGCTGTAAAACAAAGTATTAATTCATATTTGACAATAAACAAAACAGTCTTGTGTATAGTTAAACTGTATGCTTATATACATTGATGACAGGATTGCTTTTTTTTTCTGTGACAGCATTTCACCGATGCTCCCAGCAAAACTGTGCAAATAACTTACAGAAACAGAGAAATGGCTGAAATGTTTTCAAAGATGCAGTGCTGTTAGACCTCAAATAATGTTAATAAAACATGTTTGTCTTGTGGAAACTATACTGTATATTTTTTCAACGCAGAAAGACTTCAAATGATTACAGGCTAACAGTGCAGTGGTCTGTTCATTTTTACAGAGCTGCATGTTTGACATTTTACTCACCTGTTCTTCAGTGGGGTTGAAGGAAGAATCTCCTTGCATGTCACAGGTTGAAACAGGTTGAAACTTCAGAACAGGCAGTGGACTGAGGAACATCGAGGTCTCGTAGAACTAGCTAGCTGCTAGCTTAGCAACTGTCCAGTAGCATTCTGCTGCGGGAGGTTGTTCTGTTTTGTCTGTTTCCCATATCCAAGATGTAATGTAGGAACGTAATCCACGGAGCTTGGATCATTAATGGCCATGCCAGATAAAAAATGCTGATTACATTACACACGTTGCTGCTTTGTGTCGGGGTGAAGTCCTGCCAGTCCGGCGAAGCGCTTGAAGCCACATCTTCCTCCACATCTTCCTTCTTTTAGTCGCTTTACTCGACTTTCCTAGAGGGACGTTGTAAAACGAACGTCTCACCTTTTTCTTTTACTCGTTTACGTTGCCTGTAACAATTATAAACACAATAAAAGTCATATTTCCCCACCGCGACCGTTGGCAGTAATGAATACACTGGAGTAGAAGTTTTGACAATAAAGTTGACTTTGACTTTTGACTTTGTTATGTGTCTTTTATGCACTTGTGTTTTGTTGTTGTGTTCTGTCACGTACTTTGCAGGATTGCAGACACCGGTTGGGTGTGTTTGCCTTGTTCTCTTTTTGTGGATATTTGTTTTGTACAGTAGTCTTACTTTCTGTCTTTCCTTTCTTTCTATAAAAAAATCATAATGGTGTGAAAATAAAAAAATAATTGTTCTAGATGCTGATGGCTGTGGACACTAGGAAGGATCACTTGTAGTAGTCCGTCCCACAACAGATCCGAAGAAACTGGTTGCAGATGCCAATCCGCCCAGCAGACCTCTCGTCCTTTTGGGAAGCAGGACCACCCAAATGCAAGGCATAACTCCTCCCTGGGCGATGTCCATTCCTCTCAGCAGCCTCACTAGCTCCCGCATCACCATGGACGAAAGTACAGGTGCCAAGCGATTATCTCAGTCTCCCCCCTCCCCACCCCCCTCTGCCATGAGCCATGTTTCCCGCCACCTCCAAGACCGCCACCTCCAAGATCCTGGCAGTCAGGCACTCACGCACCATCTCTGATAGATGGGAATACATCCACGGCACCTCCTTTTCAGCTCATTTAGGATTTGGGGCAGTAGATGAGGTAATATTTGAGCTTTTGAGATGTTAACCAGCAGCTCCCAGTTGTAGAAAGCCACCTTGTTGTATGGTTATGTATCATTACAAATGTCCAAAAGTAAAAAGGTTTCAGTAAAAATCCTTCCAGCTGTACAGCATCCAAAACCAGAGGGAATAATCATCTGAAAAAAAAACGATTTGCATCCAGAAAAAAAAGAGTATGTTTTCAAAAGCAATATATCAGAATAAATATGAGAGCTTCTCCAACATGCAGTAACCTTAAGTGGCACAATACTATTCAATTCAGTTTATTTATAAAGCGCCAAATCACAACAAAGTTGTCT
>JBBPBX010054071.1:10171-23610 GCA_038048925.1 Garcialebias charrua
AACAACAACAACAACAACAACAACAACAACAACAACAACAACAACAACAACAACAACAACAACAACAACAACAACAACAACAACAACAACAACAACAAAAGTTTAAGGGTTCACTTTCGCTTCACACTCTAAACATTTTGTTTTTGAAGATACAGCGGAGATTCTCTCAGCAAGACGTTTTCATCTGTGGCGTTGGATCTGTTTGTCTGTCGTTTTTTTTCTGCCACTTCATTTTTTTTTTCAATCCAAAAACATATGTTAATTGTGATCAGCCATCTTTTAAGGCGGCATTTCACCGAGCTGTGACCATTAGAGACTAGTTGGTGTCTGAAAAGTGTGAATAAATAGACACATTTTCAGTTACAGACTCACTAAATTATTGTTTGCGACAGAGTGACCATCCAGCTGTGCAGCCACAAGTTTAAAAAATAAAAATAAAATCTTGCAAAAGTGTATTTAAAGCTGTGCACATTATTTGTTGCCAACATTGTAACGGCCTGCTTTGGCCGCCGCCCACATGTTTATGATTTAATCTTCTGGAGTGCACTTTTATTTTTATTTTGTTCATAAAATTTGTTCTTTTTTTATTTATTTATTTATTTTTTACAAAAAACAATACAAAACAATCCCATAAATGATAACATACAAGATATATATAAAAAAGAAAGGTAGCAGACACCCTCAATTTTGAATGGAACATCAACAGTTCTTTTTTTATTACTGAATATCATGTAATTAGTTTTATCTAGATTTAATGATAATTTATTGAGTTTAAACCAAGTTTGTATTTTGACAAATTCTGTCTTCATCGACTCCAACATTTGTTCTATATCTTTAACCAAACAAAAAAATGTGGTATCATCAGCAAAAATAATACATTTAAGGAGTCCTGACACATTTACCAAGTCATTCTCATATAAAATAAAATAAATAGCTTTTGTCCAAGTACAGAGCCTTGAGGAACTCCACTTGTGATATTACAGAGGTAAGATCTTACATCTTTTGAAACAAAGACGGGCAGATTCTGACCAATTTTTCACTAATCACTATTTATCGCTTGGACATTCCAGGCTGCAGCTCCAGATGTTTTCTGTCATAAGGAGAGCTCTTGTCCATGTGTCACAATCCAACCTCTGTCCATTTGACTACGCTTTGAAATGCCCACAACGACTCAATGACAATTTTGTACCATATTTAAAATTCAAGTGACAAGAGGGGGAGCTTCTGCGACTCGTATGAGGAAATTGAGAACCACCACAAACGTTCTGACATATTTTGAAAACTCCCTTGTGAATGCAGTTTGTCAACTAGTCAGCCACAGGTAAAGTAGTGGGATACTAATCTCATTTATCCTCTTAAAGCCTCTCAGGGAAAATCTGTTTTGTTAAAAAAAAAATGACACAACTTATTAAATTTATCTTTTTTTAAACATTGTGAATTCTCTGAATGTCATACTGTGTTTGTATTTGTGTCTTGATGTTCAGTCCCGTAATGTTAATTAATTAATATAATTAGACTTTATGACAGGGTCGTTAAGTGGCATCATGCTGAAACATTTGCATCTCATATTGTTTTCTCTCTCAGAATTAAAAAATAAAACCTCACTGCACTAACCACTGAGTTTTAACGTCAAGGGTTGAGTTTATTGTGTGATTGATTATTAATTATTCACTATTGTTTTCCTGTTTATATTATTATATTTTAAGCTTGTTCTACATTTCAGCCACTTTTTTGGCATTCTTAGCTAATTTCAGCTGTTTTCAGATATATTAAAGTTTTTCATGGTAATTTCAACTAGTTTCAACCTAATTAACGTTTTTACGCTGATTTCAGCTTGTCATGCTGCTTTCAGTTTTTTTTCTGCTAGTTTTAGCCTTTTCTGCAATTTCAGCCACTTTTTGGCTGTTTTGTACTAAATTGAGCTTTTTCAGCTAATTCCACATTTTAACTAATTTCAGCTCCTTCCACTTCCTTCTGGTAGTTTAAGCTTTTTTTTCTCCCTATTTTTTATTTTTATTTTTTCAGCTACTTGTCAGCTATGTTATGCTAATTTCAGCTGTTTTCAAGTCAAGTCAAGTCAAAGTGCTTCACAACAACAACAACAATGGGAGTAAAATTAATGGAAAAGTACAAAACACTAATGATAATTATGTAGTGGACATGACGAGGTCCCCTATGATGCGAGATTACACCTTCGTCTTCTTTGAACTGTCCAGTGATGCTTTTTGCTGACCCTCTCAGTAAACAGACATTTACTACAATTTATTCTATTAGTTGTAATCTGAGAACATAGTCACTCACAAAGAGACTATTGGCTTCTTTAATTTTATTCTAATGTAATCAAAAGAATAACATTTTGTCATTTTCATGATATGTGCTATTATGCTGTGTTATTCTTTAATGTGAAGCATTACTGTGTTACTTGCCCATATGATGGTGTCTAACTATGGCAAAGTTGAATTTTATGGCAAGTTGAGCTTTTCAGATTTGTTTTAGAAGTGTTAAGACGCTAATCCAAGTATTTTACTACTGGTGTCTACATGTCTGTCTTTTTTCTAAACATTTCTTTCTGCTTCTGGCTTTAACCTTGAATCTTGATAACAGCAAGTGAACTCCTTGACTTGTCTCTAACTCCCTTCCACTGGTCGTCCAAACCAATGGGAAAAGGAACAAGTCACTGATCTCAGATCCTCTCTTAAAAGTTCCAAGCTTTGCTGGAACTTCTAGTTCCTGTGAGGAAGATGAGATGTGAACTTTCTCTTTTAGCTGTCGGAAGTTTGGTCAAGAGCCAAAGACCTTCGTTCTTCAGTAAGGGCTAATAACATGCTGGTTATTAGTCCACTTCGAACCGAGCGTAAGCTCAGAACTTTGAATGAAATTCCTTTCTGGAATAAGTTATCTTGAAATCAAACCAGGACTGCCACGACTTCTGCCGACTAAAGCAAGTATCACCGACACTGAGAAGATAAACACGTTTGGTGTCCAGCTTGGACTTGCGGGACCTACGACCCGTTTATGTCCAAGGCTGATCACAGCTCTTTACCAAAACCGAGACGGACGTCTTAAGGTAAAGGAGCAGCTGTTTGCTTACTGGAGGTGTGATGATATCTTAGCTGGACGCGTATGGAAGAGTGTCATCTGGTTTTATAAATGCAAGATAAACTTCCCTATTTCCTCCTATTTCCTTCTCCCTTTCATTCTAAGCTGGTAACTACATTTTTAAGCTAAAGAACCTTCAGATTAAGTATTATTGTCATCATTACTTATGTCTGTTACAATTACATTTGCTGACGTGTTAAATTGCAAGAAAGTGAAATACAGTCAATCAAGTGTAATGGTGTTAATTTTAGTTGATTTATTTTAAATAAAATGTAGTGTCCTTTGGCATACCGACTAAAATCAACGTCTCATTGTCACTTAATGGCTTTATAGTTATTGTCCATCATAAATGATCACAGAAATACAGTAGTGGGTAAATCTGAAAAAGAAAATAATCCGTGAAATACTATTCAATCTGAATAAGTAATTAATTAAGGTAAAGGGTGTCAGTTTAATACTGACCACCCTATATCTTTACAATTATGAAGAATTGAAAAAAATAAAAACCATTTAAAAACGTAGGAGCACAGAACAAAAAAAAACCAAAACACTAAATCATCACACACTGTGAGAAATGTCTGTGAGAACAGATGAGTTTTTAGCAGAGATTTCAACAGATGAAGGGAGGTGGTCTGCCTAATGTTGGGGGGCAGGTTGTTGCCCATGACTGAAAAAGCCAGATCTCCTCTGAGCTTCAGTCTTGTTTTAGGAACAGACAAAAGCAGCTGATCGGATGATCTCAGGGCCCGAGAGGGAGAGTATGGTTCCAGTAGCTCGGAGAGATAAGGGGGTGCGAGGCCATTTAGGCATTTGAAGGTCAACAGAAGAATCTTAAAGACTATTCTAGACAGCACAGGGAGCCAGTGAAGGGAGGACAGAACTGGTGTGATGTGTTCAGACCTGCGAGTTCCGGTCAAGAGTCGAGCAGCGGCATTCTGGATGAGCTGGAGACGTGAACTGGAGGCCTGGCTGACCCCAGCATATAGTGCAGTACAGTAGTCCAAACGGGTCGTGATAAAGGCATGGACCAGCTTCTCAAGGTCAGGTCTGGACAACACTGGCTTGAGCTTAGCTACCTGTCTTAGTTGGAAGAAGCTTTTTTGCAGAACAGAATTGATTTGTTTGTCAAACTTGAAATCAGAGTCTAAAACCAGATTTCGGATAAATTAAAGTTTTTCATGGTAATTTCCTCTACTTTCAGCCTAATTTACATCGTTACGCTAATTTCAGCTTGTTATGCTTCTTTCAGTGTTTTTTTCTGCTAGTTTTAGCTTTTTCCTGCAATTTCAGCTACTTTTTAGCTGTTTTGTGCTAAATTTCACCTTTTCAGCTAACTCATTTAAGCTCCTTGCACTTCCTTCTGGTAGTTCATTCTGTTCGCTTCATTCTGTTGTTGTTTTTTCTAGCTACTTTTCAGCCATTTTATGCTAATTTCAGCGTTTTTTAGCTAATTTCCTCATTTTTGTGTTCATTTCTGCCCTTTTAAACCCAATTCAGCAAATATGTGTGCTTTCTGATTTCTTCTGCTAACCTAAGCTTGTTCTTCCATTTCAGCTACATTTAAGCATGTTTTTAGCTCATTTCAGCTGTATTTCAGCAAGTTCTTCAGCAAAACGCATTCACACTGCATTTTTTAGTAAATGCAACTTCTCCAGGTTGCTTTAAGTTGGATTTCACTGTGAGGCTCTGAGGTCCAACTTGGTGCCGTTTGATTGGTGTTGTAGCAGTCGACATGAATCTACATAAAAATAAAATCTTGAGCAACATTTACAGTGTGCGCCCAGCACAGATCACAGACGTCGGTCTCTATGAAACAGCTCTCCAGTGGAAGCAGAAGATTTCTGTCTGTTTCAGCTGCAAACTGTTCACACGATGCAGTTCGTACTCAGAAGGCTGTGCAGCTCGGCTTGAAAACGTTTCTTGGCGACAGACATTTGTCTTTCAGGCAGAACTCAGTAGAGATGAAGAGTTGTTTAATGCACTGAGCAGTGTTTTGTCTATAAGGCACATCCAGAAAGTACACGTTATTCCATGTTACAACTTTAAGGATTAAATGTACGCACAATACTCTTAATGAATAAGTGATAACAATAGGACATTATGCTCATTTCTAAAATAATAAATTGTCCCAGAAATAAAAATGGATAAATAAAAACGTTAGAAACAGGATTTTTCCTTAGGGTTGCAGAAGTCTAGGAATTACAAGTGGGAAATATTCCATGGGACTTTATGAATAAACTGGAATAAACCTGGAATTTAAAGTATTGAAGATTGACTTGTAGCACAGATTTTAAATGTGGTTGTGGAAATTATATTTTAGCACAGTCTTGACTAAAACAATCGATTGTGTTGCTTTTCAACACAATGCACGAACCGTTCGTACGCACAGATGTGTTCGTAAACTGTGCGTATGAGTGATTTAGGATCATTTGTGGCATTCAACAATGGCCCTCATGCACGAAAATGTTCTGTATTCTTATCCTAAATTTCTCCTACTTTTGTTCGTACGAAGCGTTCGTACGAACATGCCACGTCAGATCCAACAAAGTCTTCTATCCACAGGAAAAGCGTGTAAACGGGCTGCTTAAAGTTGATGGATCCCACCTGTTCTACTCACCTGCGCGTGCTCGCGGGAATGTAATTTACATAATTTCCACCCCTCAAAACACCATATAAGGCCACGCTTCCTGCCTTCAGGCAGCAGGAAGTGTCCATTCATTCAAACTCAAGAAGTAAAAGGAGGAACTTCACGCGTTCGGAGATCTGCTCTCAGTGGCGCTGTGGCTACCCCCCCACCCCCCGCAAGTGTCGGATGGTCAAATATCTTTAATTTTAGTGTACTGTGTTACAGTTTCACTTATTCAGAAGAGCTGTGGCGCACCGCTACCCCACCCCCCCGCAAGTGTCGGATGTGTTTTTCAACAGAAGCATTTTAAATTGTCTCGAAACTACAGTTAACATCATATTAATATTGTAGTGCATATGTTTTGTGTCCCGTGGGTCGTACAGTATCAGAAATCAAGAATAAATGGTTTGATCTGAAATTGGCTTCAAACAAACATCTCACCGCAGCACGGACAGGAGGTGGTCAGGAGATGGTGGACAATAAATGCCACGCTGCAAGATGCCAACATGTTTTGCAGCACAAATGATGCGCGCACCTCCTGGTCAGCGCACCTCCTGGTCAGCGCACCTCCTGGTCAGCGCACCTCCTGGTCAGCGCACCTCCTCAGCGCGCGCCTCCTGGTCAGGGCGCCTCCTGGTCAGCGCGCGCCTCCTGGTCAGCGCGCGCCTCCTGGTCAGGGCGCGCCTCCTGGTCAGGGCGCCTCCTGGTCAGGCGCCTCCTGGTCAGGGCGCCTCCTGGTCAGCGCGCACTGGTCGACAGGGCGCCTCCTGGTCAGGGCGCAACCACATTCTGCAGGTTATATTTCGGATCAGATATAATAATCTATTGCTCTGATGGTGTTTGGCACAGCAGTCCAGCAATAGCATGAAGATCAGTCTTAATTCGTACTTGTTCTGCGGCGGTGTATGGGAATTTTATGTACCTGGGTGTTAATATGAGGAGCGGCTTTGATGACCAAGGGGAGCGCACGACTCACTGAAGCCTGCGCGACACACCAGACAAATTAAACCTAAAATTATAATTCTAATTCAAACAGAATAACCTATTGTCAAGAATAATTATGGTGCGTGAATATTTTAAACCCAAAATATTTCTAAATAACGAAATATGAAGTTATTAGTGGAGAAATCCCGTCTGGATGACAGCAGACTGACGCTCCTAAATTATACGACAGGTCCGGACCACTCGTAGATTTTGTTCGTATCTGAAGAAAATCGTAGGATACGAAAACATTGTTGGATGCCACAAATGATCCTAAATCACTCGTACGAACAGTTTAAGAACAAATCCGTGCGTACGAACGGTTCGTGCATGAGGGCCAATGTTTTCGTATCCTACGATTTTCTTCAGATACGAACAAAATTTACGTGTGGTCCGGACCTGTCGTATTATTTAGGAGCGTCAGTCTGCTGTCATCCAGACGGATCTTCTCCACGAATAACTTCATATTTCGTTATTTAGAAAATATTTTGGGTTTAAAAAAATCACGCACCATAATTATTCTTGACAATAGGTTATTCTGTTTGAATTAGAATTATAATTTTAAGTTTAATTTGTCTGGTGTGTCGCGCAGGCTTCAGTGAGTCGTGCGCTCCCCTTGGTCATCAAAGCCGCTCCTCATATTAACACCCAGGTACATAAAATTCCCATACACCGCCGCAGAACAAGTACGAATTAAGACTGATTTTCATGCTATTGCTGGACTGCTGTGCCAAACACCATCGGAGCAATAGATTATTATATCTGATTCGAAATATAACCTGCAGAATGTGGTTGCGCGATGACCAGGAGGAGCGCGCATGACTCATTTGTGCTGCAAAACATGTTGGCACGCGTCTGCGCAGCATGGCATTTATTGTCCATCCATCTCGCAGACTGACCACCTCCTGTCCGTGCTGCGGCGAGACGTTTGTTTGAAGCCATTTTCAGATCAAACCATTTATTCTTGATTTCTGATACTGTACGACCCACGGGACACACAACATATGCACTACAATATTAATATGAAGTTAACTGTAGTTTCGAGACATCTTAAAATGCTTCTGTTCAAAAACACATCCGACACTTGCGGGGGGTGGGGGGCAGCGGTGCGCCACAGCTCTTCTGAATAAGTGAAACTACACAGTTGTTTACACTAACATTAAAAATATTTGACCATCCGACACCTGCGGGGGGGTGGCGGGGTGGCGGTGCGCCACAGCGCGACGATGAGAGCAGATCTCCGAACGCGTGAAGTTCCTCCTTTTACTTCTTGAGTTTGAATGAATGGACACTTCCTGCTGTCAGAAGGCAGGAAGCGTGGCCTTATATGGTGTTTTGAGGGGTGGGAATTATGTAAATGACCTCTACGCGTGCACGCGCAGCTGTTTAGGACAGGTGGGATTCATTAAATTTACGCAGCCATTTACACACGTTTCCTCAGGATAGAAGACTTTGTTGAATCTGACGTGGCATGTTCGTACGAACGCTTCGTACGAACAAAAGTAGGAGAAATTTAGGATAAAAATACGAACATTTTCGTGAATGAGGGCCAGGAACCACACTATAAACAATACAGTATGTGCCTGGACACGGATGGAAAAACTAAAAGTTTTGTTCAGACATTTTTATGAAATGCAATTTATTGAAATTCATTTTCTCTTTATACAGATAAAATGTAAAAATAATGATCAAATACATGGATTTGGGGTATCATTTATTATATTTCTAACATGTTTTTGTTATATGCTACTGATTTCATATTTATGTGGATTCAGTGACAACAAACATAAAAGCCTATAGCATAAATAGTTTTACTATCAATTGTGTACACATTAAAAAAAATACAACAGATAGAGGAGGACTGTAAAAATTTTCAAAATGTATTGTCCTTCAAAAGTTGTGTTGTTGCACAATCCTGTTGTTGTGTGACTGTTTATGAAGCATTCACATTATTGTGATCCATTTTTCTTACGCACATGTTTTGGTGCAATTCTCGTCCTGCAGTTTTCAAGTTATTTCAGCAAATCATATCAAAACATTGAGCTCGTTCTGGACAATCCTGCTATATGGTTTTGGTATTAGTGCAACAATAGCTTTCAGCTAATTTCAGCTGTTTCTTCACTTGTTTGGTGCTCTTTTTAGATTATTGTTTGCTAATTACATCATTTCTGTGCTGCTTCTAACTTCTTTCTGCTAACTTCAGCTTGTTGTGCTCCTTCAGCTTATTCTGAAAATTTCAGCTTTTTCTACTAGCTCAGCCACTACATAGCTATTTTTATGCTTATTTCAGCTTTTTCAGCTAATTCCCGAATTTTTGCACTAATTTCAACTATATATTTTTTTCAGCCTAATTCAGCAAAAATGTGCTCTCTCCACTTCCTTTTGGTAATTTTTGCTTCTTTCAGTTTTTTAGCTGCTTTCAAACATTTTGTTGTTGTTGCTAATTTCAGCTTTTTTCAGATAATTTCCATTTTTTGTGCTCATTTCTGCTTCTTTTAATCTGATTGGGCAAACATGTTCTTTCTGCTTTCCTATGCTAATTTAAGCTTGTTCTACCTTTTCAGCTTGTTAGCATATTTTTTAGCTAATTTTAGCTGTTTCAGATTAATTCAAGTTTTTCTGGTAATTTCTCCTACTCTTAGCCTAATTAACTTCTTTCTGCTAATTTCAGCTTGATATTCTCCTTTCAGCGTAATTATGCTAGTTTTCATCATTTCTCCTATTTCCGCTATTTAGCTGTTTTTATGCAAATTTTTACTTTTTCAGCCAATTCCACATTTTTTAGCTCATATCACCTCCTTCCGCTTCTTTCGCTTCTTTCTGCCTTTCAGATACTTTTTTAATTTATTTTTCTGATTTCCGCTTATTTAAACCTAATTCAGCAAATATGTATTATTTCTGTTTTTTTCTGCTAATTTAGGCTTGTTCTTATGTTTCAGCTACATTTCACCATGTTTTAACTAATTTCAGCTGTTTTTCAGCAAGTTCTTCAGCAATAAACATTCACATTTTTCATAGGAAATTCAATTTCTATAGTTAATTATATAATCATCTTAATTTCATAAACCTTAGGTCAAGCTCATTGTCTGCCTATGACAAAACTAAATGTTTATATATTTGTTTGGGTATGACACAGTTTGGTTAAATTACCTCCAATCTCCATTTTATTCCAATAAATTCTGAATAGTTTCAAGTTCCAATGTCAAAGTTTTTAATTTTAAGCTTTTCCAGTTAAAGTGTCTGCTGGGCCAGACTGAGCAATCAGGGTTAGAAGAGCCTCGGTCAGGGAGGTGACCAAGAACTCGACAGTCCCCCTGACTGAGCCCCAGGACAACCGTTTGTGCAGGTACTCCAGTGCGGGGCCTGATCGGTGAAGCGCTCCAGTCATCTGAACTCGCCACACGTGACTCGGATCAAGTCGTGGAAACATCTGAAGGATGACTCGTCGAGTGTCACAAGGCTCTGAATACTTTCTGTTAAATCCCCTGAAGCACGTCCCACGGTCTGGTCCAGGTAGTGACAGAACAAGGAGGTGAGATTGATATGCATCATTGTCTGCTCAGCCTGAATTTATGAATTTTTGATGGATCATTGTTCAGCGGGATTGACGTTTCAATTAATTGCGAGCTGTTTGAAGGAAAAGTTGCGGCGGCAGGTGAACGAAAGAAACATTCAGCTGTCTTGTTACAATTTGATCTTTAATAACTCTTCGATTGCACACGCACATAAACGCAGGTCATACATGGACAGGCAATTTGCAGATTTCAGTGGAGGATTGTCCTGATGGAAAAAAATCATTTATTCACCTTGTTCTCAAATTGTTTTCAAATGAACTTGTCATTTGAAAAGAAATTTCTCTGTACGAGGTTGTCGTTTTACAAATTGCTCTTTGTTTTCGTGGCGGGAGGACTGACACTGCGTACGGACGCAGCGGAAATGGAAAAAGAGAGCTTCTCCTTGATGAATTCATTTCTAAGAAGTAAATTTCCTCTCTGGGCAGAAATCTTCCTTTTTGTTTTCTTTTACAGCAACTTGTTTTTTTATGGAATTAATTTTTACGCCAGCTCATCCGGCGTCGGAAGCACGGTAGTATTTTATTACTTGCATACTGAGTATTTGTTTTTCTTGGATTACAAACGTACTTCCCTCTCAAGCGCCAGACGGTTCCAGTGCAGCAGAACACATTTGTTCACGTTCAAACAAATCAACTTAAAGTGCAACTCTCGTCGGGCTGAGAATAAACTTCCATTAGGAGATGTTTAGGTGTCGTTTTCTTCTCTTTGTTTAGTCTGCACTATGGAGCAGATAACTCCAGATGTTTGCAGGCTTCCCCATTTTTCCTTCCAAACGTAGCAATGCTCGTTATGACCAAACATCCACCCATCATCTTACGCTTGTTCCAAAGTCAGGTCGCAGGGGCAGCATCTTGAGCAGGGAAGCTCAGACATCTACAGGTAGTCCCCGACTTACGACGGCCTCGAGTTACGACGTTTTGCGGTTACGGCACACCTCCCATAAAAAAGATATATATATATTTTGATTTTTTTTTTAAACTTTGAAGCCAATTTACGCAGTTTCCGGCAGTTTCCAGTTTAGCTGCGGAGGCTACAGCTTGCCCTGCCTGTACTCTCTAAAAAAGGTAAGTCTGGTCCTCTGGACATAAAAAAAAAACAACTTGTTGGACCAAGCTGGACACGCAGCAGCTGTGGAAAAGTAGCTGTTTTATGGACGGCAGTTTTACAACGTAAACGAATGTAAAATCCGGAGGAACGGAGGAAATGGCTTCACCAGCATTCCAGAGTTGGAAATTAACTATTTTTTCCCTTCATTATGGCTCCAAATGTATGCGTTTTTTGCTAATTATGTAGGGTACTGTGTAAGGATAGGCTAAGTGCTTGGTAAAATACAGTACTATACGTATAAGGTGCAATTTGGACGTATGTTTCGAGTTGCGTCGAAATTCGCTTTACAGCGGAGTGTAGGAACGGATCTCCGTCGTAAGTCGAGGACTACCTGTATTTCCACAGTCACCTCTTCCAGCTCTTCTGGGTGGACTCTAAAATGTTCCCAGGCCAACTGAGAGACATAGTCTCTCCAGCGTGTCCTGGGTCTTCCCCGGAGTCTCCTCCCAGTCGGACATGCCCAATAGCACCTGGAGGCGCCCAGGTAGCCTCCTTACCAGATGCACGAACCTTCTCAACTGGCTCCTCTTGATGTGGAGGAGCAGAGGTTCTACTCTGAGTCTCTCCTGATAACTGAACTTCTCACCCTATCTCCAAGGGAGAGTCCAGCTACCCTGCAGAGGAAACTCATTGCAACCTCCTGTATCCGTGATCTCGTTCTTTCAGTCACTACCCAGAGCTCGTGACCACAGGTGAGAGTAGGAACTTAGTCCAACTGGTAAACAGAGAGCTTTGCCTTACAGTTCAGCGCTCTCTTCACCACAACGGACCGGTACAGAGTCTGCAATACTTACATATTTGAGATTTTTATTAATGAAAAGTGCGTTATAAATTAAATTCATTATTATTATTATTATTATTATTATTAATACTGCAGATGCTGCACCAGTCCGTCTGCCAATCTCACGTTCCATTCTTCCCACACTCGTGAATAAAACCCTGAG
Source organism: Garcialebias charrua (assembly GCA_038048925.1). NCBI lineage: Eukaryota > Metazoa > Chordata > Actinopteri > Cyprinodontiformes > Rivulidae > Garcialebias > Garcialebias charrua. The sequence continues at coordinate 22,504 of JBBPBX010054071.1, forward strand.
ATACGTGAACTCCTCCACTTGAGGCAGAACCTCATTTGGTTGTGACCAAATGGTTCAGCTTTGGTTTCATCAGACCACAGGCCATTAGGGGTGCAGGAAAAAAGTCGATTGTTTTAAAGAATCGAGACTGGTGATTCAGAATCGATTCTAAAAGCCCAAAAAATCGATTAAAAAAATAAATAATTAAACCCCAAAGATAAAGAAAATAAAACCATATCTCATAGTATATGAAAGAATACATAAAATGAAAGGTGGCAGAAAGAAGAAGAAATCTGACCCGAACCAGTGACCTCCAGGACCCGATAAGGATAAAGCGGGTAAAGATGATGGATAGATGGCTTTTGTTGAAAAGATTTACCAAACAAATCTTTTAAACAAAATCCATCCATACACATTTGAAACATGGATGAATGCAATATGATTTTGAAGTCTATTTTATTTTGAGTTAAATGTTTATGCAATACAGTAGGCTGAAATCTTTGTTTACGTTTGTATTTTGAATTATTTGTGATGGACTGGAGACATGTCCAGGGTGTCCCCTGCCTCTCGCACAGTGACTGCTGGATATAGGCACCAGTGACCTCCGGGACCCGATTAAAGCTGCTGCATTCTATTCATATACCCATCTGCTCACAATTCAGGCTGCTGTATTTATACTGTATTATTTGACATTATTAATGTTTGCTACAAGCATACATTATTGTTTTAAATAAATGTTTTATTTGTTTACATTATTGTTTAATCTTTTCATGATTTCAATTGAAAATCGTTTCAGAATCAAAAATCGATTCTGAATCGAAAATCGATCCTGGAATGAAAATCGTTTTAGAATCGAAAATCGATTTTCAATCGAATCGATGCATCAAAAATCGGAATCGAATCGATTCTCCAGACGCTGAGAGATTTGCACCCCTACAGGCCGTGGATCTAAACTTTGAGAAAATCTATTCGTTTTGGTCAGAGTTGTACTGAAATGTTTGAAATGAGCTGCGACTTAACCAGACATCAGGAAAAAAACTGTTTTGATTATTATTTTAAAAGGACAAGACAGGAGGACGACAATGTTGACTGTTGTGGACTCTCGTTTCACAGTTTGTGTAACTTGTT
>JBBPBX010054072.1:0-23609 GCA_038048925.1 Garcialebias charrua
AGCACCACAGTGGAGAGAGTGGACAGCACCAAGTTCCTGGGAGTGCACGTCTCAGAGGACCTGTCCTGGAGCAGGAACACTGCATCACTGGTCAAGAAGGCTCACCAGCGCCTCTACTTTCTCCGCAAGCTGAAAAGGGCTGGAGCTTCAACCCCCATCATGTGCACCTTCTACAGAGGTGCCATAGAAAGTGTCCTGACCAGCTGCATCACGGTGTGGTTTGGTGCATGTACTGCATCCTGCCGCAAGAGCCTCCAGCGCATCGTGAGAGCAGCTGAGAAGATTGTCGGCACCTCCTTCCCCTCACTACAGGACTTACACAGCAACCGCCTCACTCGGAAAGCCCTCTGCATGGCAGGTGATCCCACACACCCACTACACAGCTGCTTCAGCCTGTTGCCTTCAGGGAGGAGACTGAGGAGTCTCCAGGCTCGAACCAGCAGACTAAATGACAGCTCTGTTCATCAGGCAGTCAGGATGCTAAACTCTCTGCCTGCTCTGCCCTCCCTCCCACTTGTACTGCCTTAATCACAAAAAACTTTCACACACCACCACACAACACAAAGATTTTAACACTGGACTCTGTGTCATCAAAACGGGTTATTCACTCAACTCACGGTCATGTGCTCATTCAGTTTGCACTACTTCTTATATTCGCACTAATGTTTGCATTACATTACTGCCTATAGTCATACTACTGTTTACATTCACTGTTTACATTTATTACTACTGTTTTCATTCAATACTACTGTTTACATTTATTACTACTGTTTACATTTACACTACTTTTTATATCTACACTACTGCTGATATATATTTTTTTACTAGCCTTATTGCATATGCCACTTTACCTCTATACCAATATCAACTACCTCATACATATACTGTGTACATAAACTTCATATGCTGCTTTGTCACTCTATTATAAATGTCAATTCCAGAACTTTTATTTTATTTTACAGATATACTTTTTTTTCATTCATTCATTCATTCAACCTTTATTTAGTCAGGTAAATCTTTTGAACCTCATGGGCTCATTTACGAAAGCGACCTGCTAAAACTAAAGAACAATGAACAGCAATGGTAGAATTTCCTTAAACAATAAACAATAAACAAACACTTTTTACACTTTTATACTACTATGCAAAAAACTCAGGAGAGTATTACACTTTTGTTATTTCATTTTATGCTTATGTTTATTAAATGTTTAGTGTTTTAGTGTTGGTGTAACTTTTCATACTTTCATACTACTACTATGCAAAAACTACTATGCAAAAACTCAGGACAGTATTACACTTTTATTATTTCATTTTATGCTTATGTCTATTAAATGTTTTAGTGTTTTAGTGTTTAAATGTTTACTGTTGCACCGAGAGACAGAGAGAAATACAATTTCAATCCTATGTATGTCCTGTACATATTGCAGTTTTGACAATAAAGTTGACTTTGACTTGACTTTGACAAAACATAGTAAAACATGTGGTTAAAAATACCTTGCTCATGAAACCTTTATTAGCCCAATTAAATTATGTAAGTCAAGTCCAGTCAAGTCAAGTCAATTGTGTTTAAAAATACAGAACCACTACCTTTCTAATTAACCTTTGATCAGATCCACTTCAGGTTTGTGTGTTTTGATCCTGCTGTCCAGGGAACCTGTGTCTAGGGGCGTCCCCCTTTTTGGATCTGTTAAACATACATTTCAACAGGCGAAAAAGAAACATTGTTGTTAAACGGATACTGTATATACAAAAATTTCAATGTGGTTATCTTAAATGATCCTTTAAATTTTTTAACCCTTTATTTATCCAGGTAGTCTCATTGAGCCATGAAAACACATTTTCAAGAGAGACCTGTTAGGGAGCAGATGGTGGGTAAATGTCTTAGGCTTATGATTGGCATTTTGTTGTTTGTTTTGAATATAAAAACCTATGAATAACTAATGATCTAATCATTGTATGAGATGTTTCCTGTTTATGAGTTGTTATTATTATTATTAGTATGAGCCTCCAAAAAAGTATTTTTATTTGTTATTTCTAGGAACAGTTTTCAACCTCCCCCCTTTGAAACAGATTTCCACACTGTTTCACCTAGGCAATTGAAAAGATAATGTGTTGCTATATTTCAGAAATATAAAAATAAAATAGTTTAGTTGTAACAGGCCTACTGCCAATTTCCAATCTAGGTTTTAAAAGCATAAAGCTAAATGGGAAACAAGTTCTTATCTCATTTCCTTCTAAAAAATTAACCATTAACTAATAAGCATCCCTTGTAGCAAACCAGACCAACTAAAATGCTCCTTTAAGGCAAAGGTGAGCATTTATTTACTTTAGAAAACATTACCGGTTTCTCTTGTGAATGAGTCCCTGTGACTCATGAAACTATAGTACAGTAACTTGTAAAAACAAAAAGTATGAAGAAGCCAGCATTATTCATCTTCATATAAGGTTTTGAGTTAATAAAAAAAATTTCTTCACAGAGTAATTGGAAAAAGGGCAAGTAATCCAGCAAACTCACATCAGTACTACCCTATCATGTGACATGTTCTGGCATGTCTGGCTTATGTGAGTGTTGTTATCAGAGCAAACTGCAATTTTGATCATGACATTAAGGTCACTGGATGACCATCACAGATCAAATGTGGGTTTGACACCTCCTCCAGACTGCTGTTGTTGGTGACTTTAGACAGTTGGACCACCAGCTTTTCTGTCTTTGGTTTTCTCTCTCTTTGTTTGGAGACCTTGTTCAGCTTGTGTGAGCTCAGCATCCAGCGAGACTGAACTGGATATTGCTGACAAAATCCAGGACCCCCTTCTGGAAAATATAAAAGTTCAAGTATGGTACATATTCAGTTTGTTGTTGCTTTTCTTGGCTGGTGGTTCTTTGCTGTTGCCTTCAGTTCATGACAGTTCTTTGCAGTTGTTTCAGTTAGTGACAGTTCTTTGCTGTTGTTTCAGATAGAGACCGTTCTTTGCTGTTGTTTAGCACATTGACAGTTCTTTGAAAAGTGCTGCTTGTTGTTTCAGTAGTGGTGTTCTTAGAAAAGTCACATTGACCCAGTTTCAGCGTCAACCTGTACACATGAAATCTGATCCGGTCAACCCAGAAACCAGAGGTGCAATGATGCAAAACTCAGATGCTGTATGTATCTTTGGCAGACTTCTAGCTTAGTGGAGGTTATCTGTAAAAATCACATGTTCTAATTCAAAAGGCTGTGGGATTAGCTAGACTTACCTTCCCGTTCCACAAACTCTGTCTTCTCAGGTTGCTGAGAAGGAAAACTTCAACAGAGCCATCCTGTATCCTGGTTTGCACAACAGATTTAAAACGCTCAATTACATAAAAAGTAAAATCTTCTATTATAAAAAATGTCCTTAATGTTTTCTTAGAATATTTGTTTTGACTCACTGCCTGTAAGTGAGGACCATTCTTTGGACTCCTTGTGTACTCGTAGGACATGTATGAAATCTCAAGATGTTTGAGGTAATTTTATTTAGCTATTAGAATTGTTGCTTTCATCTTAAAGGTAATTCAGACTTTTGGTGTCTTGTAACCTCCCTTCTTCTCTAGAGCAGGTCATGTGCAGCCTGAAACCATCTGGTTCCCCCTTTGATGTGGTCCCCCCTCAGCTACTAAAGGAGGTTTTTCCTACTCTAGGTCCTTCCATTCTTGCTATTGTAAATAGCAGTTTATCCAATGGCGTGGTGCCAAAAACATTAAAAAATGCTGCTGTTCAACCTCTCCTGAAAAAACCAAACCGTGACCCTTCAGTAGTATCTAACTTCCGACCTGTCTCCAGACTCCCATTTGTTTCTAAACTTCTAGAGAAAATAGTCGAGTCCTAGTTGAAATGCCTCCTGAAGGATCACGCTGTCCTTGATTTATTCCAATCTGGCTTTAAACCTCTCTACAGCAATGAAACTGCCCTACTAAAGGTTTTTTATGACATCTTCTTATAAACAGACACTGGTGACTCTTTGCTGCTTGTCCTATTGGACCTTACATCCGCTTTCAACACCATTTACCATGAGATCCTCATTGCTAGGTTGGAGCAGTGGGTGGGCATCACAGGGTCAGCCCTCAATTAGTTCAGATCCTACCTCTCTGACAGATCCTTTTGTGTTTCCATCAACGATTTAGTTCTGCAGTGGCGGCACTTAAATGGGGGGTTCCATAGGGGTCCATTCTGGGTCCTCTCCTATTCTCCATATACCTATTGCCACTCGGTGCTATTTTCCGGAAACACAACATACCTTTTCACTTCTACGCCAATGACTGTCAAATTTACTTCCCCCTACGACACAATGGTACATGATCTATTCAACCTCTGCTCGACTGCCTGGCTGACATCAGGGACTGGATGGCTTTAAATTTCTTAAGTTTCAATGAAAAGAAGTCTGAAGCCATGTTGTTCCCTCCCAATGACACAATCATGAACCACTGCATCAACCTTTCTGCTCTAGCCCTGTCTGAAAAAGAAAGAGTCTCAAATCTGGGAGTGATAATGGACCCTTACATGAAACTCAACAGTCATGTAAACATGATTGTTAAATCCCGTTTTTTCCAGCTGAGGCAACTGTCTAAGCTGAAGCCCATATTGTCCAAAAATAACCTGGAGACAGTAATTCACACATTTATTACATCTAGGCTTGATTACTGCAATTCACTTCTGTTTGGTATCAGTCAGACCACCATTGCACGATTACAGCTGGTCCAAAACGCAGCAGCCTGATTTTTAACCAGTACAGGCAAAAGAGAACACATTACACCAGTCTTGGCCTCCCTGCACTGGCTACCGGTTCATCTTTGAATCCAGTTTAAAAATTCTCCTGTATGTCTACAAATTGCTGAACAGTCTAGCCCCCGCCTATCTCAATTATTTTTCTACAGTTGTACATCCCACCACGTGCTCTGAGGTCAGCGGTTGGTGGTGTAGGGTGGCGGTCGGGAGTGTGACTTCGCTCTGACAGATTGCTGGCTGGCCGGCCTGTGTGACATTCGTGGTGGGGGGTGCTATATGTGTGTGCGTAGGTAGTGTGCGAGGGCTTCTCTGGGCCTGTGGTGCGGGGTTCTTGGTGTGATGGGCCGGCCTTCCTCAGCTACAGCTCCCTGCTGCTCTGGCCCCTGGCCTGGGGTCCGCTTGCGGTCACTGTCGGGTGGGTGGGGTGCATGGTCAGCCTGACAGAGGTTCTGTTGGGCTGTCGGTATGTGCCTGTTTATGTCTCAGGTTGAGTTTTTGGTGGTCCCCTCTCTTGGATCGATTTGGGCCCCTCATTTAATGTGGGGTCTACGTCCCCTATTGCGCCCCCTCCGGTGGCGGGCCCCCTGCCACCGGTGCATTGGTGGCTCTCGGCATCTGGACTGGGTGATCGGGTGTGTGCCGGCCTGTCCTGGTGGCTGCCTGCTGGGGCCTGGGTGCCCTGGCTCTGTCGAGCCTCTGTTGGGGGTGGTATGACCTCGGGACTTGGGGTCCATGGCCGGATCTACTCTGGGGGGGCGGGTTGCCAGCGGGGCCTGTGGGCTCGTTGCTGCAGCCTCCTGGGATTTCTGCATTGTGGTTGCTACGGATCACCCGGGGCTTCCCTCTGCTTCTCTCTGGTGGGGTGCAGTTATCCCTGTCTGTCGGGAGACTCCCGGGGCTCTGGGCTTGGGGGCCGCTGTATGTCTGTGGCTCCGGTCCTCCCTGTGTTACCATCATGTCCTGTGGGGGCGGGTCTGTGGGTCCCCACATCCACTATTGAACATTATTATGGAGAAACCTTATAGTGACTAGCATGCTCACACAGGTGTTTAGATTCAGGTGTTTATCAGATACACACTCAGTTGGGTTGTGGTGGCCACTAAATACATCTTGTATTACCATGTGCCATATAAAAGACTTTCTAATGATGTTATAAGTATCATTATACTGTATACAGTATGTTGTTTTGTTGTTGTGGTTTCTCGTTTTTGTCTTTTTTTTTCTTTCCGCAGGTCTAGAGGCAGACTTCAATGATGTTGATTTGTGTTCTCTTTATACCGCTCTCTCTCCTCTACTCCTATCGCCTTCTTTCTCTTTTACCCCTTCCCTCACTTTTCTAGCTTTGTTTTCTTCTTTGTCTTTTCATCCCCATGGCCATTGCACCTTAAACAAACTCAAAGCAAATTCTAATAAAGTTTTATTTGTATATCAAGTGGAGCATTAAGGCCAGCCATAATGCTTTGCTTGTGAATGTAAATCTGTTGGGTATCACCTCAACACTCAGACAATAATTCTGAGTGCCACAATGTCAAACAGGACAAGGGTAAAAAAAAGCTTGTGTCACAGTTTATTTGGCAAAACCGAAGGCCAAGTGTGCGCTTAAAAGTAATAATGATCAGTAACAAACGGGGAGGTCTAGGACTACCTAACTTTAAACTGTATTACCGGGCAACACACTTGTGTGTTATTTTGGCCTGGATTACCAATAAAATAGAAACACAGTGGGTCTCAATTGAACAAAACTCACTCTGTTGCCTGTCATCGAGTATCCTACCATTCATGAGTCAAAACTACCTAAAAAAGTTAAAAATTAACCAACCTTGGATTCTACAAACTCTGAAGCAATGGACTCTAATTATAAAAAAACTTAAAGGCACTGCAGAACTATTGCATGCCATGTTGATTGTGGGTAACATTGAAGTTATACCATCTACTTGTATTTCAGATAATACCACTCGTATTGGACACTTGTTTTATGGGCAGACACTAAAATCATTCTCTCAATTGCAAGATCAATTAAAGCTGCCAGCAGCATTGAGGCCCTTGCAGCAAAGCTCTGCTTTGGACTTACGGAGACCATGGGAACTCCATCAATCCACCCAGTCGCCATTGCGAATGCTCTCGTTCCGATCCTGCACCCATTCATCAGGGTGTGCATTTGCCAAATCTTCAATATCATCTGTGATCGCCGTATCTCCAGAAACGCTTCCCTGTCGCAATCGTGAATGCTGTTATTCCGTTCATGCATGCGTCATTCAGGGTGTGCATTTGCCAAATCTTCAAAATCACCTTCCACCCATATCAGTACAAGTCCAGCTGCAAGCCTTATAAGTTTGGCTAAAATCCAACCTTCTAGACAGGAGTTATTGTGACTTCTTGTTTTGTGGCGAATGTTTGATGAACACTTCCTTAATGCTTTTCAACATGTCATGTGTGGTATTCAACAGTTTGCAAATACAGATTCAGTCTTATATCTTACACAGGGTGAATCTGGAAGAGTCGTCCAATAATCATCAGTTTCTTGTTTGAGTGGGTGGGGTTTAAGTGATGTCATGAATCAACAAATCACTTTGTCTAGAAGTGGTCATTGATGAAGCACCAAACATCAGGTGCAGATCAGATGATGTATCGCTGAGATATAACTGTTGGATTAATCTAGGGAGCGCACTGGAGTCAAATGTTAAAGAACAGTACCACTGGGTATACAAGTGCTAAATGATGATGCACAACAAATCTGGCACATATCGGATTATATACAACTGAGTTATAACTGTTATAATAATCTAGGGGGCGCACTGGAGTGAATTGTTAAACAACAATATAAATGTGTCTAGCAGTGGTCAGTGATCATGTACAATAAATCTGGTATACATTGGATGAAATTTCAGCGCGGAGTTCAAACTGCTAATTAGCAATAAAAATGGATAGGAAGAGGCCAGGTGGAGCTGAAAAAGTTAGGTTGAAGAAAAGAAAGGCGTTACAGGAGGAAGCTGCCAAATGTGCAAAGCTTACAGACATTTTTTCAAAGAGACAGACAGAAGAAGCAACAGTTAATGACATAAATTAAAAACTAGCATAATAAATTAAGCTAATGTCACAACGTTGTACACTATGTCACTAAACATGCATGAAAGTCAAGTGGACCTAAACTGACATAGCGAAATAAAAGCAGAAATATATAAATTGACCAATAAATAAATAAACGTCAAAGGACATTAAATTAAAAGAGAACTTTATCTCGTGTTTTAAAAATTAATTGGCCATCATGGGTTTTTTTCCAGCTTAGTTCCAACAAATGATATATTTTAATTCATAATTTTACATTTTACTGTGCTTAAAATACCGGTAGGCCTGTATATTTTTTGTTTTTACTTTTACTCTTGGATGACTTGTGTTATGTAAATGTAATTATTTTTTTCCACATAAGTCCTTATTTATGTAATGAGGCATAAATGCATGAGGTGAAGTGAAAACAGGAGACAGAAAAATGTTAAAGCAACACATTTAATAGACAAATAAAAATAAACTCATGCATATCAAAAAAGGCGTTCAATACAGAACAACTGGACTTTATTTGTAGCAACAAGACGTTTTGCTCATCATCCGATGAGCTTTCTCAATTCGATGAGGAGACTGTGAGAGGGAGAGAGAAGTTATAAGCAAGCTGGGCCACTGGTACACACCAAACTAGGTAAATTGGAAGCTAACACACACACACATACTTGGGATAACACGTGCCTGTGACCCATTCAAAGTTCAGTGTGTGAAAGCAGAGCTTACAGAAAACACACACACATCCTACTGTATCGTAAATTGACAAAAACCACACTTCACACATTGATAACAGGGACCTGTCAAAGTCTTTGTTAGTCTAATTCACAAGTGAGGCTCCTCTGTTCTCATCAGGTGGGAAGCGTCTGGGAACCAGCTGCAGGGCCGCACCATAAAATACATCCAGAGGTTGGTGTTGTGTGAGCAGACACTAGGAACCAATGTGTTGGTACTGGGGCACTAGGGGACACATTAGGTGATGCACCGTTGGTTGTAGAGTGACGCTCGTGAGTTGTACATGTGTTGGTGTTCAAGAGTTAATAAAGCCTGACTAAGTATCTCCAAGTGCTGCCCGTCTGGATGGTGTCCACACTGAGGAGTAGACATAACATTACATGGTGTCAGAAGTGAAGAAGCCCGTCTCCGCAACGTCGACGTCGGTGAGAAAGCAGCAGTTTTAACACGGCGCGTCCCGTGAGTGAACGAGGAGCTAAGCTAACGCCGAGTGAACGAGTGTGCTAGGCTAACGCCGCGTGGACGACACTGCTAAGCTAACGCCGCGGACACGACGAACAGAGGATGGATTCCCTGTTTTCGATCAACCCACCTGAAAACTTAGATTTCAGCGATTATTCGTCATGGCCCAACTGGATTCGCCGCTTCGAAAGGTTTCGGATAGCAGCTGGATTGGACGGTAAAGACGAAAGCTATCAAGTGAACTCGTTAGTTTACACGATGGGCGATAAAGCGGATGACATTTTAGGAACACTGGGATTGAGTCAGGATGAGCTTAAGAAATACAAGTGTGTAAAAGAAGCTTTTGACAGACACTTTATTGGCAAATACAACGTTATATATGAGCGGGCACGTTTTAACAAAAGAAGCCAAGATGCTGGTGAATCAGCTGAATCCTTCATAGGCGCAGTCTATAAGTTAGCAGAAAACTGCCAGTATGGACCACTGCAAGACGAAATGATAAGAGACAGGTTGGTGGCGGGCATACAGCACCAGGGCCTGTCAGAGAAACTGCAGATGGACAGTGGACTAACGTTAGAAAAGGCGGTGCAACAAATAAGACAGCATGAAGAGATTAAGAAACAACAACCAGTCGTGAGAGAGACGACAGGAATGACACAGCATGCTAACGTGGACTTATTAAATTCCAAGAAAAGAACTTTCAGCGATAACCGAGCACATAAACCACACGAAACAAGCAGACAGAGTGAGATCCAAAAAGGATACAAGTACTGTGGACGCTGTGGTAAATCTCCTGCACACAACAAAGTGAACTGTGCAGCACGAGACGCAGAGTGCAGGAAATGCCGAAAGAAGGGACATTTTGCAGCTGTGTGCAGATCAGCCAGAGTGGGAGCAGTCCAGAAGGATGAGGACGTCGCACTGGAGGACGACAAACTGTTTTTGGGAGCAGTATCAGCAGGAGAACGCCCCAACAACTGGAAAAAAACGCTGGAAATCAACGGAAAAAACATCACATTCAAACTGGACACGGGAGCAGATGTGACTGTGATACCAACAGCCACCTACTCGAAAGACACACATGGCCCACTTACCGAAGCAGACAAGCCCTTGTGTGGTCCAAGTGGTGAAGCCCTGCAAGTGAAAGGCTTCCCATCCATTTCAGCTTTAGGGTTGCTGCACCCCATAGACAGTGTTAAAGAGCTGGAGGCTGACATGAAAAAACTAAAAGATGAAACGCAAGAATATGTTAACGATGACGTCTTCATCATCGAAGCATCCGAGCCGGAGTCACAGCCTGAGGAGTCCTGCAGTGAGACCAGGAACCAGAAGGTTAAAGATGTGGAGGAGAGTCCGACAGAAACAGCACAGAAGAGCAACAAGGAGCTGAAGTCTGAAGCTTCCCCAGCAGAGGGTGCCGAGGAACAATCCTCTCTGCTCCCGACCAAAACGAAGAGACGTCGGAAGAGGAAGCTCAGCCTGAAACAGAGACTGAAGCTTCAGATGAAAAGAGTGATGACGAGGTTGGAGGCTAGAAGCATCAACCCACCTGCAGGAAGAGAAAAACTGAAGCAAAAAGGTACCAAGAAGGAACCCAAAGACGACCCGGTACCAGAAGACCAAACACCACAGATGGTAAAAACTGAGCCTGAAGGAAGTTCAGAAGAAAACCATCCTCCAAAGAAACGGAAGAAGAAGAAAAAAGAGAAGAAGAAAGAGAAGAAGAAAAAGAAGAAGAGAAAAGACTGAAGGTTCAGGTCCAGTTCCTGAAGACCCGCCTCCATCAAAGAAAATAAAGCGGGTCAGGACGGGTTGTTCGCATCCTGCAGAGACTGGACTTGTAAACAGCATTCCTAGAGAAGTGAGCTGTGGCCCACAGGGCAGAATAATCCCTGCACAGCTCTGGGGACCCAGGTAGTCGACCCTGACCCCTAGATAGGTCAAAGTTATAGTTGTTTGTAATATTAAGGACAAAGTGCTAGTATAATCGGTTCACTTGGTAAAAGCATTTAAAAGGGTGTTGGTATGTCTGTTCAGCATGTTTATAATTCAACAAGGACAATTTAAGTTTAAAAGCATTAGTATGGAAGCTAAGCTAAAAAGGGGAGATGTTGTGTGAGCAGACACTAGGAACCAATGTGTTGGTACTGGGGCACTAGGGGACACATTAGGTGATGCACCGTTGGTTGTAGAGTGACGCTCGTGAGTTGTACATGTGTTGGTGTTCAAGAGTTAATAAAGCCTGACTAAGTATCTCCAAGTGCTGCCCGTCTGGATGGTGTCCACACTGAGGAGTAGACATAACATTACAGTTGGTAAATGGTAAATGGAGCTTATTTATATAGCGCTTTCCAGCCCCCTGTGAGGAGCCCCAAAGCGCTTTACAATACCAGCCATCCACCCATTCATTCAGACATTCATACACCGGTAGTGGTAGCCTGCCTTGCAAGGCGCCATCCAGACCTACTGGGAGCAACTTGGGGTTGTGTCTTGCCCAGGGACACATTAACACATGGTGGGCGGATGCGAGATTCAAACCTCCAACCTTCCGATCAGGGGTCGACTGCCATTACCACTACACCACGGCCGCCCCGACAGGTTATTGAGATATTTAGCTAACAAACCGACAGAGTTGACAACGTCTTACAGACCTCGTGCAGTCAGTTCAGTGTGTGAAAACAAAGCTTACAGAAAACACACACACATCTTACTGTATGTAAATTGACAAGTCACACCTCACACATTAATAGCAGGGACCTGTCAAAGTCTTTGTTGGTCTAATTCACAAACGAGGCTCCTCTGTTCTCATCAGGTGTGAGACGCCTGGGAACCAAATCCAGGGCTGCACTATAAGTTTTAGAAATTTGGAATCTTAGACCTCCTCCTCTGTTTAACGATGGTTTCTCTCTTTTTACATAAATCGCCTCCTTCACACCCCTCTCAAACCACCTGTGCTCTCGGTCCAAAATATGTACATTCTGGTCCTCAAAAGAGTGTCCCTTGTCCGTGAGGTGGAGGTGAACAGCTGAGTTTTGTCCAGAGGAGGAGGCTCTCCTGTGTTGGGACATTCTTCTGTGGATGGGCTGTTTAGTTTCTCCAATGTATAGGTCTGGACAGTCCTCGCTGCACTGAACTGCATGCACTACACCACTCAGTTTGTGTGTGGGTGTCTTGTCCTTCGGGTGGACCAGAGAGTCCTGCTGGGTTTGAAATGTACTGGGATGTTGTGTTTGTTGAAAATCCTTCTGAAATTCTCTGATAGTCCAGCAACATAAGGGATGAAATCTAGCATCCCAGTGGGGATTGGCTCAAAAAGTCCCCTCTGGAAGAGTCCACTGTCAGGATAGGTACTGAGATAGAACAGGGTGGCCAGGAGGGCTCAGTTGAACCAGAGATTGAACTTGAAAGCAGGGCTTGTTCTTCTTGCAGAAACTGTTATCTGTGTTTACCTTATATTGACACAGTATAACCTTTTCACAGATGCCTACCCAGTTATAGGGCTGGCATACAAATATTTGTTGACCCTTTCATTGTCTCAGGTTGCATGTGAAAGAAGCTTCTCTACTCTCAAGTTCATCAAGAATAGACTATGAAGCACACTTAACCAGGAGCATTTGGAGGCATTTATGCTGATGTCCACAGAGAAAGAACTTCTTATGTCCATTGACAATGACAAAGTAACAAATATGGTGGCAGAAACTAGTGCACTTCTTAGGCGCTTACTGATGCTGTAGATCACATGTCAAACTCGAGGCCCATGGGCCAAATCTGGTCTCATTGACATTTTATCTGGCCTCAAATTTAATATTTTGAATGTAAAATAGTTTTATGGTTTATCTTTTTGTCACTGTATTTAGTGCAAACTTCTCATGACAGCTGGCCAACGTTCAAGCCAACAAAATTACGTTTTGAGTTTTTCAGTAATCTTTGAGTCTGATATGGAAAGAGCAACAAAGAATTGACTTATCTTTTTCTGTTTTTTAAGTCAACTAATTTAGTTTTTTCTCCCACCTGATTTGCTGAATTGTAACAAAATGTAACAAAATGTAACAAAAAAATTATAATTAAAAAAAAGTTGTTGATTGTATTGCAATTAAAAAAATATTATATGCTACATTTTTGCCTAATTTTTTAAAATGTGAAAAAATGGGCCACTCTTGGCCATTAAACTCCCGGGCTGAAAAGTTGTCCCACTCAGCCCCTGGATATAACTGTTGGAATAATTTAGGGGGCGCACTGGAGTCAAAGGTTAAATAACAAAAGAAATATGTGTAGAAGTGCTCACTGATTTAATAAATGTGGTGCATATTGGATGATATATCACTAATCTATAACTGTTGGAATAATCTAGGGGGCACACTGGAGTGAAATTTTAAAGAACAATACCAATGTGTGTAGAAGTGCTCACTGATGACGCCCAATGAATTTCGTACAGATCAGATGATGTATCACTGAGATATAACAGTTTGAATAATCTAGGGGGCGCACTAGAGTCATATGTTAAACCACAATATCAATGTGTCTAGAAGTGCTCACTGATGATGCACAATAAATCTGGCGCAGATCGGATGATGTATCACTGAAATATAACTGTAGGAAGAATATGGAGGAGCTGTGGAGGCTATTGGCCACTTATCATGGATTCCTGTTCAAGGGGTGGATAATGATCGATCATAGTGATTTTGGTTCACCTCAGTTCAAATCTGTGGAACTTAGAGTCAAACGTATTGCAACGACGTTACTTCTGAATTCGTCATGCCACCACGCCCATATCCTCCAGCGAAAACTGTAATTTAAAATAAGTCAGACCAAAAATGCCTTCTAACACAATATCATCCTGATTAGTTCAAGGGTGTCAGAAAGGCAGCATTCCAAGTAAAAAAAAAAGTGACTTCCTGTTCTGAGGGGGCAGGGCTTTGATGACATCAGAACATGACCATAGAGTTTTGTTGGGCATCCAACAGGGATGACTCCTGCCAAGTTTGGTGCATTTCAGTATTTCAGTGTGAAAGTTATAGCGTTTGGAAATTTACGGCGTGAAGTGCAACTTTGAGGCCTGGCCACGCCCCTTTAGCATATACGAAAAGACACGCTTTGGGTAACTTTTACTTCCCAATGTGTTATGGGCATATTAACCAAGTTTGAAGGCAATCGTTTAAAATCCCTAGGAGGAGTTTGTTAAAATTTGCAGTTAGAAATGCCCAAAAATTGCCATTTGACCCAAAATGGCCGACTTGCTGTTGGTTTTGGACCAGGGCTCCAAGAGACTTTTTCATAGGTACTGAGGTGATACAGATGTTTACCGAGTTTCGGAATTATTGGTCCAAAAATGGCTTGGGGCTGAGGTTTTAAAATAATCTAGGTGGCGCTGTGGAGGTTATTGGCAAATTATCATGGATTCTTGTTCCAGGGGTGGATAATGATCGATCATACTGATTTTGGTGCACCTCAGTTCAAATCTATGGAATTTAGAGCCAAACGTATGGCGACAACGTTACGTTTAACTTTGCCATGTGGCACCGCCCACATGCTCCACCCAAAACTGTTTGTGTTGGAAAGCAAGTTACACCAACATGTCTTGGGTCACTGGACACACTATCATGCTGATTGGGTAACAGGGATCAGATAGGGACCGTTCAATGTAAAACTTTACACTTCCTGTTGTCAGGGGGCAGGGCTTAAGTGATGTCATGATTTGACCATTTAGTCTTGCAGGGGGCTGGATGTGGATCAATTACTGAAGGTTTGATGTCTCAGACAGTTTTTGTGTAGGTGCTTATTAGCGTTTCCTTTTTCATGGCGAAATGTCAAACTTTGAAGTCTGGCCCCGCCCCTTCAGCATGCTCCGAAACAAACCGTTAGGGTAATTTTTGGTCCCCAATGCCTTTTGAACAAAATGACCAAGTGTGAAACCGACTGAGCAAAATCCATAGGAGTTTGTTCAAATGCGTAGGCTGTAAACCTCCAAAAAT
Organism: Garcialebias charrua; assembly: GCA_038048925.1. Taxonomy (NCBI): domain Eukaryota; kingdom Metazoa; phylum Chordata; class Actinopteri; order Cyprinodontiformes; family Rivulidae; genus Garcialebias; species Garcialebias charrua. The sequence goes on from JBBPBX010054072.1 coordinate 14,959, forward strand.
GTGTGAAATTTGGGACGGCATTCCAAAATGGCCACCTTCCTTTTTTATCGTACAATGTTGGTACAGGAGGGTTTTCTGTGCATCTTGGGAAATTGGACAAGTGTACCAAATTTCATGCTTCTAAGACAAACTAAGGTTAATGCGGAAGGTATTTTGAAAATTTACAGGTGGCGCTCTCGAGCTGTTTCTGTTGTGATTTTTGCCACGCCCCCAAAATACATAAATCTTCACCAGTCCTGATGCGTCCACCAAATATGGTGAGTTCTGGGATATGTTAAGGCCCCCAAAAGGCCAATTCATTTGGCGGAAAAAGTTCAGCTCGGGTCTGAAACACTACGATTACAACAGGCCTTCGCAGCGCTTAGCTGCTAGGGCCTAATTTTCCCTGCCTTCAGATGATCTATCTGCTGATTAGAAATTATGTAACAAAACATGTGGAATTGGATAATATTAAGAAAGAACCTACTGACATTGAAGCATTTTTGTACTTGAAAAGCAAACACTAATAAATGCATTAATCTTTGTAATGTATAGAAAATTGCTGATAAATTTGTCCGATAACACATTACATATTAAACAACAGTGGGAACTGGAGACGAATGTAATATTAACAGACGAAACTTGGGAAATTGTGTTCTCAATGCCATCAATTGGGAGCCAGATTTGGAAATAGTTTGACTGGAAAATGAAAACAAGATTTTTTTTAAACCACTTTAAAAACTTTCATTTCCAAGAGTACAACTACAGACAAATGCTGGTGAAGATTCTCAGTCTTCCAGGACATGATAAAATCAAAAAACCTTCAATACAGAAACAACTGGACTTTATTTGTAACAGAAGACGTTTCGCTCTATATCCGAGGAGCGTTCTGAATTCAAAGAGCAGAGAGTGGGGATCAGGTTTAAAGGCATAATATACACAAATACCTATGCAGGTTGACAAATCACACCTCACACCTTAACAGTAGGGGTTTTTCTTAAGGTCTTTGTTAGTCTAGTTCACAGATAAGGCTCCTCTGTTTCCATCAAGTGTGAAAATCGTCTTGGAATCAGTCCTAAAGCTAAATTATACGTTTTTGAAAGTTGGAATCTGAGACCTCCTCCTCTGTTAAGAGAAGGTTTTTCTTAATATAAACAGCTTCCTTCACACCCCTCTCAAACCATCTGTGTTCACTGTCCAAAATGTGCACATTCTGGTCCTCAAATGAGTGTCCCTTGTCCGTGAGGTGGAGGTGAACAGCTGAGTTTTGTCCAGAGGAGGTGGCTCTCCTGTGTTGGGACATTTGTAGTTCCCATGTGACGTCACATCTGTGGGTTGTCCTTTTTGACCCTCCCACAGGTAGGCAAAGCTGCAGTTGGAGCGCGTTCTAATGGATGTCCATTTTTCACGTTGTTTTTTTTGTTAATTTCTAATTAATTGCAATGGTTACTTCGTGTTGTGTCAGTGGGTGTTCCAGTCGGGTAGACGTTTGGGCAACGCGCAGGTTTCACTTAATCAAAAAAAAAGTAAACGTGAAGGATTTATTTCATCGGAGAAACTCACACCGCCCCATCTCTGCTTGGATCTGCTCAGAAGATCGTGCTTTTGGCCGGTAAACAAAATATTCTACATAAATCATTTTGTGAAACAATGTTAGAGTACAACTGTCTGTGTGTTAGAGCTGTTTTTTTTTTTTTTTTTTTCATTATTTTAGTGACACCGTCTTGCATGCTGTGGCTAGCTTAGCATCTCGCTAACGCGGCCTCCTCACGGTCCACCGGGACCGGCGCGGAGACCGTCCCAGTGGGAGAAGGAGGACGGGAGCCAAGTCGTGCGGGCGACGCGTCGGTCCCATGGGACGTGCACCCGCGGCCGCGACGGATCCACGCCGTCCGATGAGCTCGACGGACCATCCGCTCCAGATGCTAACAACATGCTAACTTCCAACACGGTAACACTCAAAGTGCTGGTTCTGGTCTGTGTTCAGCCTGGACTGTTTGTGCTGGCTGTGTGTTATTTTAGTTAAACCTTTTTTTAGCTGGTTAGATCTGATTGAGACAGTTTACACATCTTTTTTGGATTTAAAGCTGTGAAGCCGGTGTGCTGTAAAGCTCTGTGCTGTGAATCCGGTGTGCGCTCTTTGTAGTAATTAAATAATTAATGATATCGGAGTAACTACTTTGTGACAAGTTGTCTGATTCGTCTGCCATGATTTCTTTCTCAAACTCATTTAACTCGACCACTGCCATTTTGCTGTTGTTCCTTGGTGAAGCTGTGGTAGCTCGTGTTTTTGTCCGTATAATTTGCTCTGCTAGTTCGCCATTTTGCCTTTCTCTGCCTTCAGATGTGGTGCGGAAGCCGGTATGGGGGCGTGTCTGGGAACTATGTATAGGCTGTTTAGTTTCCCCAATGTAGAGGTCTGGACAGTCCTCGCTACACTGGACCGCATATACCACACCACTCTGTTTGTGTGTGGGTGTTTTGTCCTTAGGGTGGACCAGCCTCTGTCTGAGTGTCCTGCTAGGTTTGAAATGTACTGGGATGATGCGTTTGTTGAAAATCCTTCTGAAATTCTCTGATACTCCAGCCACATAAGGGATGACAATGTTTTTTCGTCTGTTTTCCTTTTTCTGTTTATTAGTGTGTTTTGTAGATTTTCTCGGTGACTTGACAAAGGCCCAGTTAGGATATCAACGTGTTTGGAGAGATTTTTCAATGTGTTTCTGTTCCTTTTCCTTCCCTTCTGTCTTTGTGGGGAAGCGTTCGACACAATGCTGTAAAGTTCTGATGACAGAGAGTTTGTGTTCCAGTGGATGGTGAGAGTCAAACAGAAGATACTGATCTGTGTGGGATGATTTTCTGTAAACTTCAATGTTGAGACTGTCCTCTCTTTACATCTGAACTAAACAGTCCAAAAAGGCAGCTTGTTATCATTTGCATCCTCTCTGGCGAACTGAACTGAACTGAAGGCAACAGCAAAGAACTGTCAGCCAAGAAATGCAACAACAAACTGAATATGTACCATACTTGAACTTTTATGCTGTCCAAAAGGGGGTCCTGGATTTTGTCAGCAATATCCAGTTCAGTCTCACTGAATGCTGAGCTCACACAAGCTGAACAAGGTCTCCAAACAAAGAGGGAGAACCAAAGACAGAAAAGCTGGTGGTCCAACTGTCTAAAGTCACCAACAACAGCAGTCTGGAGGAGGTGTCAAACCCACATTTGATCTGTGATGGTCATCCAGTGACCTTAGTGTCATCATCAAAACTGCAGTTTGCTCTGATAACAACACTCACATAAGCCAGACGTGCCAGAACATGTCACTTTGAGATTTTTATTAATGAAAAGTGCATTATAAATGGAATTCATTATTATTATTATTATTATTAATTACTCTGTGATGAAAATTGTTTTATTACCTCAAAAGCTTATATGAAGACAAATAATGCTGACTTCTTCATACTTTTTGTTTTTACAAGTTAGTTTCATGAGTCACAGGGACTCATTCACAAGAGAAACCGGTAATGTTTTCTAAAGGAAATAAATGGCAAAATCAGTGGAGTTCTTTATGTGATGAGGTGTGTTTCCAACAAGAGAAGCTAAAATACCAGCCAGATGTTTAGCAATATTGTATGTCACTGAGTTCATACTGCTGACAATGGGTCTGAGAGGTGTATCTTCTTTGTGTATTTTTGGAAGTCCATAAAGACAGGGAGTGGCTTCCCCCGGGTACAATCTATAAGACAACGATTGATTGATTGTTTTCTCCTTTTCAAGTTTTTGCAGGTAATCTGTGACTTTCTTTTTAAAGGTGTTAGTTGGGTCCCTCTTCAGGGGCTCATAGGTGTTCCTGTCGCTCAGTAGTGTGGTTGTTTTTTTCCTGGTAAACCAAAAGGGTTAAGTACTACTGTGCATCTTCCTTTGTCAGCTAGGAAAATGGTAATGTTTTGGTCCTAGCTGACTGATGTTATAGCTTTCCTTTCCTGTGGTGTAAGATTTGAAGGAGGCAGTTTGGCACTGGAGAGGGTAGCTGATACTTTCATTTGGAGTTCTTCTGCCTCTTCTTCTGTCAAGTTGTTGTTCCTAATTGCGGATTCAGTGGCCATGATTAGTTCCACAACAGGTATTTCTTGTGGGGAGATGGCACAGTTTAGTCCTTTTGCCAGCACATTTTTCTCAGGTTGTGTCAAGGTCCTGTTAGACAAATTTCTAACCTAGTGTTCCTAAGTACAGTATTCGTGTTGGAGACAACATCCTTATCTTGACTGATGGTTTGTGATGAGAAAACTGCTCTCTGTTGTAGTTTTAGAAATTTACTTTTTTGACGTCCCTTGCTCTTTTGATGCTGTGATAGCTGGGCCTTTTCAACAAAACAAGCTACTTCTTCCAACAGAGAGAGTGGCAGAAGATCAGACAGCGTCTGGAGGGTCTGATCCATGTTGAGTGAGAGAGCTTCAATGGTGAAGTGGATCTGTCTTATCCTCTCACTGAGCAGCTTGTTTTGAGCTTTCAGGAGAATTCCTTCTGCTCTATGTCCTTTGATTGTGGAGTTGAGTTTTAAACTGCTGGGGGTGAGTTTTTCTTGTCTGCATCTCAGACTGAAACGAAGATGGTTCCTGTAATCTGCAAACTTCCTTGACATCTTCTCAAACTCCCGCACTGCTCCTAGGGTATCCTTCCCAAAATGCTTAGCAATATGCTGGTGAAGATTCTCAGTCATCCAGGACATGATCAAATCAAAAAAACATTCAATACAGAAACAACTGGACTTTATTTGTAACAAAAGACGTTTCACTCTTCATCCATGGAGCTTTCTCAAATCAAAGAGCAGAGAGTGGGGATCAGGTTTTAAAGGCTGAGATAAGATACACACATACCCATGTAGATTGACAAATCACACCTCACACCTTAACAGTAGGGGTTTTTCTTAAGGTCTTTGTTAGTCTAATTCACAGATAAGGCTCCTCTGTTCCCATCAAGTGTGAAAATCGTCTGGGAATCAGTCCTAAAGCTACATTATACGTTTTTGAATGTTGGAATCTGAGACCTACTCCTCTGTTAAGAGTTTTTTCTCTCTGGTGGTGTAGTGTATGCGGTCCAGTGCAGCGAGGACTGTCCAGAACTCTACATTAGGGAAACTAAACAGCCTATTCACAGACGAATGTCTCAACACAGGAGAGCCACCTCCTCTGGACAAAACTCAGCTGTTCACCTCCACCGCATGGACAAGGGACACTCATTTGAGGACCAGAATGTGTATATGTTGTACCGTGAACACAGATGGTTTGAGAGGGGTGTGAAGGAAGTTGTTTATATTAAGCAGTGCTGGGCAACGCTAATCCAAAAATTAGTTCCGCTATTTCAAAAGCACTTATTAATTTATTTAGGTCCGCAATTTCAAAAGCACTAATGTCTTATGAAAATCAGGGGAAGCTAATTCTAAACCGCTATTTAAATTCAACAATTGGTAGCTAGCAAGCAATATTTGCACTACACTGCCAACTAGCGGTTGTTACGGTCCCTCCCTGACCTCCAGTATGGGGAGCTCATGAGACATCTTTTCTTATCCTTTCCTGTGTTTCAGGTCTACCTTGCTGTCTACCTGGCTGCCACAGGTGTCTGGTGTTACAGCTCGTCAGCTGCTCCATAAAGAGCTTCACCTCAGATATGTCAAGTCCCTTTTGTCTGGGCCTTGATCTGCTGTGATCTTGTCTGTGTGGTTTGTTTTAAACTTAACTGATCTTGCTGTGAGCACTTTTGGTGAAGTTTCTAAGTGCCTAACTAATGTTGTGTTTTTCTCTGTTCACAGGGAAGCTGGTAGGGGTTCTCTGCCATTTCTGTTCTAACCTGTTTTCTCCTGTTCTGCCTTTGTATTTTTAAGTTTACTTCTAGCTAGTAATATATTTTCTTTATAGTTAGAAGGGGGTGTTTTGTTTGTTGTTTTGGCCTTGGAGACCCTGAAGTTTAAAGCTTCCCTGTGTTTGCCTGTTTGTTTTTTCTCTTTTCTACTTTGTAAAATAAACATATTCTTTTATTGACATCAACTGTTAGTTTTTTTTAAATGTTACACCCAGTGCCATATTTTTACCTGATTAGCCTCAGGGTGGGGTTGTAACAGTGGTGCATGAACTGTTATGCACCTTTATACTACCTCTTAACCGCGATTCGCTCAGGATGTCATCTCTTACAATACACCTTTCGCTCATGGTCCAAAAATTAAAAAGTTGTTGTGTTGAGGATTGCTATTTCGGCTGCTTCTTTGTCTTTTTCTTTTGTTTATTGTACGAATTTAAAGTAGAAAGGCTTACATTGTGGTGGACCACTAGGGGACTCTACTCGCACCCAGTGGACCGGATGTTTTACCGGATGTTTTATTGTGAAAGGTCCAGAGGACCGGATGTTTTATTGTGAAAGGGTTGATGCATAAGGTGTGTTTTTGGTGCTTACCGCCAGAACTGTTGGAGTTGATTAAAGTGAAGTTCTGCATCCCGTCTTCTGTGTCGTCTCTTCATCTCCTCCTACACTGGTGACCTTGTGAATTGAACATGTCGACATCTGACTGTCCAGCCAGCTCTCCTCAGATGTCCGCTGCTGTGGAACCTCCACAGGCGGCCCCGCTCGCTTTTTCGGTGGCCGTTAAAATCCCGGACTTCTGGTTGCACGACCCTCCATCATGGTTCGTCCACATCGAAGCACAGTTTGCTCTTCGCGGGATTTCTTCAGACGACACCAAATACCACTATGTGGTCGCCTCGCTGGATCCGCTGTCCACCCGGCGAGCAATGAGCCTGCTCCGGGACCCTCCGGCACACGGAAAGTACGCCGCCCTCAAGCAGCTCCTCCTCCGGCGCTACTCCCTCTCCGACGCAGAGCGCGGCGAGAAACTTTTTTCCCTCTCCGGTTTGGGCGATGGCACAGCTCTTGAGCTGATGGAGAGCATGTTGTCCTTGCTGGGATCAGACGACGGTGGGTTCCTTTTCCTCCACCTCTTCCTCCGCCAGCTCCCGGCTCCAGTGCGCACGGTCCTGGCCAACTCCCCGCTTCTGCAGCAGAGAGACTACCGCTCGCTGGCGGAAGAAGCCGACCGTATCCTCCTGGCTACGAGGACCTTCGCGGTCCAGGCGGCGGTCCCCGGATCTCGAACCGCATCTCAGCTTCAAGCAACGCCCTCAGCACCGGACGAGCCATCGGTGGTAGCAGGGGTCGCTACCCGCAGGCGGACAGGAGCCGCCTTTTGTTTTGAAGCTGCACGGCAGGATGCACCGTCGTGCTTTGGCGCCAAAGCGCTGGTGAAACGACAACGCCAGCGCCCGCTTGCAGCCGCGGCCGTTGGCGAAAAGGAAAGGCTGCTTTTCATCGAAGACTCGAGGTCGGGGAGGCGGTTCCTGGTGGACTCTGGTTCGCAGAAGAGCCTCGTTCCCCCGACTGGCTCAGACAGGTTGGCAGAAGGCTGCGGGTCGCTGCTAACCGCAGCCAGTGATGGCATAGTTACATTGAAAAAGTAACTTAGTTAAGTTACTGATTAGTCCTTGGGAAAAGTAACTTAGTTAAGTTACTGATTACTTGATTTGGAAAGTAACTAAGTTAGATTACTAAGTTACTTTATTAGTTACTTTCAGCAGCCGCTGACAAGAACCCTCTGTCACAATACATAAAAAATTTAAATGTTTTAATAAAATAATTACTAATAAATATTCAAAAAACAAAATACAGTAGTCTTTCTTGACTTCACTAAACAAATAATATTTTTACAAAAAAGACTTATAAAATGTTTATTTTGAAAATGTGTCAAGTAAACAATACGTTTGTATGAAAATAAATAAAAGCATGAGCCACTGGCCAAAAGGATGGTCCAGCACAGAAGATCAACATCATCAGGTCAGGACTCTGCAGTCTACACTCATCTCCAGGCCAGCGGTCACTCTTTCAGGGATGAAGATGTTCACATCCTTGATAGAGAGGAACGATGGTTTGAGAGAGGAGTAAAGGAGGCCATCTTTGTGAAAAGAAACCATCCATCATTAAACAGAGGTGGAGGCCTCTGGGTTCAACTGTCCCCCTCTTACAATGCTGTTATTGCTAGTATCACTCAGCCCTCTGTGAATAGCAAACAACCATCAGGGTGCTGCTAACTATCCATTGTTAGGCTGATGGTCCGTGAGCAGCTGGTTTCAGCTGTCAGCAGCAAACTGGTTCATCCACTGTGAGAGGGTGCTACAGTATTTATAAGATTGAGATGAATACAGCATCTCAGACTGAGGAAGTCTTTTGGACAAAAGATAAAACGTTTCTACAATTTTTTTTGTTCTGTTTTGTTTTTTGAATGTCCAGAGGACCAGACTTAGCATTTTTAGATTTTTCTACCTGGATTATTGAGCATGCATCAGGGTCATCATCACACGCTTCTTAGCTGCAGGTGGATGTCCCTCAAGAGGAAAAAGACAGCTGCTTCCTCTGTCTCAGACTGGAAATAACACAAACAGGTAAAAAAATAAAAATAGTTAATAAGATTATCATTTTAAATTAAAAAGGTTAATTATTAATAAAAGAACAATACCTCTTCTTGTGGTTGGATCTCTCGGTCATCATCAGGGCAGGGATTTATTCAGCTCCAGGACTTGTTGACATCAGTTTTTTCATAAAGTGATTAACTTTTTGGCTGGTGTTGACAT
>JBBPBX010054073.1:0-23609 GCA_038048925.1 Garcialebias charrua
TCTGGATCACACTGGTCACTGACTCCTGGGACACAGGTGAAGCCTGAAAAACCCGTGGACAAAGCCTTTTCCACACTCCACTCAGGGTGCTCGGCTTCACCCGATCCCAGGAGTGACCAATGTGCTGCATAGCATCCAGGATGTTGTACTGCTTCCAGAACTCTTTGAGAGTGAGTTCTGAGTCTTTCTCAGTTGCCTCCAAAGCATCACGGATGACTCTCTGAAGGTAGTAAGCTTCAAGTGTGCTTATGGACCCCCTGATCCATGGGTTGGATGAGTGAGGTGGTGTTGGATGGCAGGTACACGACCTTCACATCTGGGTGAAGGTCGTCCTGATGTGCAGGGTGGCCAGGTGCATTGTCCAACACCAGCAGGACTTTAAAGGGAATGTTGTTGGAGGTGCAGAACTGCTGGACATCTGTCACAAAATGGTTGGTGAACCAGTTTTCGAATACAGCCAGTGTCACCCATGCCTTTTTGTTTGAGGTCCAATAGACGGACAACTGTATTTTATCAATGTTCCTGAAAGCTCTAGGGTTCTCGGACTGGTACACCAATAAAGGTTTCAACTTACAGTCTCTAGCAGCATTCCCCCCGAACAGCAACGTGAGACGTTCTTTGCCCACTTTGTGACCTAGAGCTGTTCTTTCCTCCTTGCTGATGTAGGTGCGGTCAGGCAAATGCTTCCAAAAGAGTCCAGTCTCATCAACATTGAAGACCTGCTGTGCTATGTAACCCCCATCCGTGATTATCTGGGCCAAAGTGTCTGGGAAGTCTTGTGCTGCGTTGACATCTCCACTGGCGACCTCACCTGGTTGAAATGCATACACACATGACATGATTAAGGTGAAGGAACACTGTAATAAAGCTGATGTAACACTGTAATAAAGCTGATGTAACACTGTGCACTTAATAAAAAGATAAATGAAACACATGCTCACCTTGGACTTTAATGTTGTGAAAGTTGGCTCTCTCTTTAAATCAATTAAACCACCCTTTAGACTTAGTGAACTCCTCTGCCGCGCTACCTTCCCCCTTCTCGGCTTTCAAACGCGCATAGATCCGTTGTGCTTTTTCCTGGATAACCGACAAGCCAAACGGTACGTGACGCTGACTCTGATCCTCAATAAACAAAATTAACAAGCGTTCCATCTCCATAATGAGCCCCGTCCTTTGTTTTGTAATGACAGTAGCTTTCATAGGCGCTGACCCTCGGACATGCTCCAGAATTCTAGCTTTATCAGCTAATATTGTCCCGACTATGGAACGCGCCAGCTCGAGTTGTTTTCCTATCTGTGTCGGTGTTTCTGCCTTTTCTGCCCATTTTAAAATGTCCAACTTCACTTGCATCGTGATCGCTTTTCTTTTCTTTGGCGCCGCGCTCCCACCTGAAGACTCTGTTGCTCTCTTGGGGGCCATTTAAAAGTTCGCACTCGTGTTAGCTAGCTAGCTACAAAACTCGCTCAAATAATCGCTGATCTCTTCTTGCCAAACTCACCACGCTGCTTTTCGCACGCCGTTTCCTTAAATACTGTACTGATTCTGTATCACTCCGCCTTTGTCCGTTGGGTTTTTTCATTCAACCTTTATTTATACAGGCTAGCCTCGTTGAGCCACGTGGACTCATTTACAAGAGGGACCTGTCTCACTCACACCCAGGGTCAATTTAGAGTTACCAATCAGCCTAACAGTACGCCTGTAACAGGGTTACAGTACGCCTGCCTGTAACCTTCCGCTACTGTATTTTCCCACTGTCATGGCACCCGCCCCCTCTCCCCCCGACAGCACGCAGCACTGCAGTAACTTTCCATTGCCATGTCCCCCCCCACCCCAGATAGCTAGATAGAGATAGATAGATAGATAGATAGATAGATAGATAGATAGATAGATAGATAGATAGATAGATAGATAGATAGATAGATAGATAGATAGATAGATAGATAGATAGATAGATAGATAGATAGATAGATAGATAGATAGATAGATAGATAGATAGATAGATAGATAGATAGATAGATAGATAGATAGATAGATAGATAGATAGATAGATAGATAGATAGATAGATAGATGATAGATAGATAGATAGATAGATAGATAGATAGATAGATAGATAGATAGATAGATAGATAGATAGATAGATAGATAGATAGATAGATAGATAGATAGATAGATAGATAGATAGATAGATAGATAGATAGATAGATAGATAGATAGATATTTGTTTGGATTGTGAAAATTTGTTTGGATTGTGAAAATTTGTTTGGATTGTGAAAATTTGTTTGGATTGTGAAAATTTGTTTGGATTGTGAAAATTTGTTTGGATTGTGAAAATTTGTTTGGATTGTGAAAATTGGAGTTGTTTTGCAACAAAAACATTCTAATTTGGTCATTGATATGTTCAAATCGACATTAGTGGGCATAAATAATTTTTCTCCATCTGCAAATGTTAAGATGTTAATTCTTTATAAATAATAAAATCACAAACATTTAAACGCTAACTATCACATTCTAAATTCAGTATATTACGTTTTTCATTTTAATAACACAGAAATCAAGCCACCTATCAGTTACCTAATCGTCTATAATAAAAACTGCCTGCAGTGGAAAGCTGAAAAATATGAAGAGGATACAGAAATATACCAGGTAAGATACAACAAATATATTTTCCCTCATTGATTTTATCAGACTTCACCAACCTCGACTGAAAAATCGGATTTGATAATTTCAGGTGACTTACACTGGATCCAGAGACTTCCAGAGATCCTTTCAAGACAAAGGGAAACGTTTTCTGACGTCAAAAGCTGATCAGCTGAAGCTTTGCCTCAAACTGCTGCCGGTAACAAACTACAGCATCTCTGTGACTGCAGCATCAGCCCGATTCACCGTCACCACCACCACCAACACCAGCTTAACAGGTCACACTGGTCAATCTGGAAATATTTATTACAGCTATAGCCTATGCTGTTTGTTGTATTATTCTTTATGTTGGATCAGGCATTTAAAATGCAAATACTAATGTTAGTGTTTTATAGCACCTCCAGCACCAGTTGTCTACTACACAGAATTAGAGACTCCAGTTCCAACTCTGAGGCTACAGAGATCACCTGACACACTGGACCCACTCAGGTAAAAAACCCTGAGTCCTGCTGGCTTTCATCACACGTGGCTACAGGGTCTAATTGTTCATGTTCTGGGGATGTAAAGCAACACAATTCTCTTTGAAATACAAAAATTATACTGCATTTTTTAAATAAAGCACACATTGTGAAAAAGAAGAAATGCAACACATAATCCAGGCTGGTGTGCATCTAATATGAAATGGGCTATTTTTGGATATACTGAATATGTCCATCCATCCATCCCCATCCATCCATCTATTATCTTTACCCACTTTTTCCTTTTTGGGGCACGGGGGTCACTGGTGCCCATATCCAGCAGTCACCGTGTGAGAGGCGGGGTACCAAATATATTTAAACACAATTAAAACATCTGGACATAAAGCTCATTTATAATTTAAAAAGCTACAAATACACATCTACCCCTCTCCTGGTAAACGTCATTATTTGGATGTTGGAGGAGCTTGTTTGTGTGTGTACAATCTCAAAGTTGATGTTTGTTAAAATTGACGGAGAACATCCTTAGAAATCTATTTTCATGTCCCTATGTCATGACAATGAATCTCATTATTTTGAGATAACATATAAACGTACTTACCGGTATTTACTTGTTTATTTTTACTTGTAAAAATTCATAAGCTGAGGACAGCCATACCTCTTCTTGGTATTATTTTGATGCAAGTTTTTCAAGATCAAAAGGTAGGGATTACATTATCTTGACAAAATCTGGCCAAATTTATCAATTTATCAATGTCAAGTGGTGGTGCTGTAGATAGAACTGATGTCTCTCAGTGAGAAGGTCACCGGATCAAATCCCTGCTGGGGGCCTTACTGGTGGAGTTTGCATGTTCTCTCCGTGCATTGGTAGGTTTCCTACGTGCACTGGTTTCCTCCCACAGACTAAAAACATGCATGTTAGGCTGATTGGTAACTCTAAATTGTCTCTGGGTGTGAGTGTGAATGGCCGTTTGTCTCTATGTGTCCCTGTGATGGACTGGAGACCTGTCCAGGGTGTCTCCCGCCTCTCACACAGTGATGGCTGAACATGTGACCCAGTGACCCCCCTGACCCTAAAAGGAAGAAGCGAGTAAAGATGATGGATGGATTGTCAATTCACAATTAAAGACGATTATTTTTCAGAGATCAGGAAACAAGTTGGTAATGAGTTCAAGGTGAAAACGTCGTCTCAAGGATCATTGATCACTGATATTAAATAATAAAGCTGCGTGTAACTTAACACTTCTTCATTTTTACATTATTCATCTTGTTTTCTTTTTTCTTTTCTTTTTTTCTTTTCTTTTAAAATGGCCGTTTTAGGACTTCATATGTTGTCACAGCACATTAATGTTGTGATTAAGTGTTCAAAGAAAACTGAAATACAATATATGCTAAAAAGCCATTTATTGGTAACATGAGTCAGCTGAATAAAGTCTTTCTGATGCTTAGCTTGGTTTACTTAGTCACCTTTGATCAGGATGTTAAAAAAACACAGTTGGATAAAACCTGTGTTCCACCCCAGTCGCCACTGATTATAAATGTTTGTTACATTATAATGATGTTAAAAAGTTTAATTTTGTGTTTTTGATTTGGCAGTTTGTACCAAATCTTTGTGCTTCCTGTAGAGGGGATCATGATGTTCGACTGTTCCTCTCCTGCGAGCTTAGCCACTTCAAAATCTGCAGCAGAGTACGTCACTGCCCAGCTTCACGTCCAAAATGTTGGGACAGAGATGAACTTTACAGTTGGAGACGGCTTCCTCTATGGAGGCTTCTATAATGCACCGCTGGAGAGCAGCAGAACCTACTATGTCATCTTACGAGCAGTCAGTCAGTGGAACATGGTGAGTCAGGACTATTCATTGTTGTACTGTGAACAGTTATCAGAGGACTTTTTCTAAATGTTTTCTCTTCAAGGCCTCAAAAAGCTGCTGTGTCCTGTGGGCGAAGATAGCAGGTAACTCACCCTGCTGTGAAAGTTGACTTTAACCAGCATTTACAACATGACAAACAAGCAGTACATGGATGTTCCCCATCACAGAAGGATTTGAATAGTCCAAATAGTAAATGTTTGTTGTACAAAAATAGATTGCAACTGAACAGAGAATGCAAGTAAACCTCAATGTTTTTGATGCAAGATATTCAGGTGGGTATGAGTTACACTGTGGAGAAGAACAGAGGGAGGTTTGTTTGACTGAGGCTGTGCAGAGTAATGTTTCCTGGCACAATGGCGGAGTCAGTGGGTGGCCTATGGTGGCCTGGGTGATGAATCTCTTTTGGCCACCACAATCATTTGAAAACAAAAAAACTTTAATTAAAAAAAAAACTATACATTTAAGCAAGATTTTAAAAAAGTAGAAATCATGTGAAAGATGTGCACATCCTTAAAGGTGCTATGTGTAACTTTCTGTAGAGAGCAGAACTTAGAAAAACTTTCAACAGGCAAAGCATTCTGATCCCTCCCCCTCAGAGCCATATATGGCTCTGAGGGGGAGGCTCTGCTGAAATTCAAATTCAAGCTCTGTTCTTATTGGCTGATTCAAATTCAAGCTCTGTTCTTATTGGCTGGTTACAAACTCTGTTTTTATTGGCTGGTTAAGGACGGGTCACTCTGTGTTTTTAGTGTTTTTATAAATGCTGATAGAGAAGCAAGGGGACTATAGTTTTTTTCAGAGATTACTTTGTCTAACATCAGTCTGTCAGTAGATAGTGACAGAGTGAAGAAATATGTTAAAAATATATTGTTAGAAAAGTTACAGACTGCATTACAAAGTTACATAGTGCAGCTTTAGTGCAGCTTTAATAGAGAGGAGTGAAGGAAGCCATCTTGCAAGCAGCCATCTGGGCACAGGCTAATGGTCCCCCTTTTGCATTGTCAGTCGTATGTCCACGGCGCTCTTCCAGTTCTTTTCATTCCCAGGTGGAGAGGAAACTCACACAAACTCAATAAAATCAAGAGAGGTAGATTCTTTTTACCTTTTAATGTAAAAGTTTGTTATTAGCAGCCTTTTGCAAGGGCATAATTCGCTTTATTTTTGTAAAATCTATTTAAAATGTCCATTTAAAAATGCTAAAATGGTGAAATTTGTTCTTTTTACACCACCAAGGAAATTCCAATGTATAACTTTTAAAACAAAACATAGAAGGAAAAAAAAAAAAAGTTTTGATCAGTATCAAAAATACTAGATGTTCATGAATCAAGCACTTTGGGAAAACATGGCTTTTACTAAAAAAAAATGGTTGAAAACAGCAATGTGGAACATATTAGAAATTTTAAGTCCAAGTTCCCGTTTATTGTTATTCACATCACACATCAGGCGGCTGAGACGAGCTGGTCTGAGCAGCCCAGTCCTCAACTCCTTCTACAGGTGTGCAGTGGAGAGCATCCTGTGCTCCAGCATCAACGTGTGGCATGGAGGCTGCACAGCTGCAGAAAGAAAAGCTTTGCAGAGAGTGGTGAAGGCTGCACAGAAGATGTTGGAGTCAGTCTCCCCACTATCACAGACATCTACAACACCTCCAATTTGAGCATGTAAGGCAGGAAAAATTACAAGCTCAGTGAGTGCTGAGGCGTCCGTCTGCCAGAAGCGGACGCCCCGTGCAACAGAATGCCCCAGCTGATGTTGGCCTTTGGCTCCACCTTCACATCCAGGGAGGGGCACAGCCTATCAGAGTGTATCAGTGGGGTGACTATGTGCAACCTCATTGGTCTTATATGTTTCTGATGGTGGATATAGGGTGATGTGCAGATCTAGTTGAACCTGGGATCGCTCATTGTGAGCAGCTGAGACTGGTGTGATCTGTTCTGAACCAGGTTATGAGTCAGCGTAGACCAGATTGGGCCTCCAGCCAGATTAAACTTCTAACAGCATGTGAACAACTAGTTCTGGCTGTCACCAGTAAACTGGTTGATCCACTATGAGAAGGTGATGTTTATAAGACTGAGTTTGTTGCAGCTCCTCAGATTGAAGAAGTCTGTTGGTTAAAAAAAAGTTCAACAAAGAAGAATCTGTCCAGAGGACCTGACTGAACATAGAGTAGAAAGTGTAGTTTCCTCAAATGATAGGGTGGCCGGTTTACATATAAATATAGCGGCAGCCTTTTTGGATTTTGACCTGGCAACCCAATTTTTAAATGGAAGCTTTTATATGTCTAGAAGTAGCAACACACCAACATGGAAATGGGTATTTTCTAAGTTATCATTCTCACAACATGCACAGATGGACAGATGGAGGGTGTTTCTAATTCCTCCTCCGCTCCATGACGAGGGACAATAATCATCAGAGGGCAACAGAAAGGATTTCAACATACTGTATACAGTTTTGAAAAACTGATGTAGAGAATGGTAGCGTGTCACTTACTCGTTACTTGTTTCATTTGTTCAGGCACGTCGTATGTTCTGAGGACGTCGTCACTGTCTGCAGCTGCATTCATAGGAGTGGTTGCCTTGGTTTTAATGGGAGGATACAGTTTCACCTGGTGAGGAGGATAAATCACATTTCATCATCTGTACTACAATAGATGTGTGTGAATATTTGGTAAAATAAAATAAAAACATTAATTCATGTTAACAGGTTATTTTAACCACAATGTTAGCAATGCTATCTGCTCACTGTTCTTAACGTTTGATAAGACTTGTGTGTAATATACGGTAATGACCTTGTTTCATTTTGTATTGTTTTCCAGGTGTGTCAAGAAGTCTTAACTCTCCTCAGTGCTGATGGTTGT
Source organism: Garcialebias charrua (assembly GCA_038048925.1). Lineage (NCBI taxonomy): Eukaryota > Metazoa > Chordata > Actinopteri > Cyprinodontiformes > Rivulidae > Garcialebias > Garcialebias charrua. The sequence continues at coordinate 7,842 of JBBPBX010054073.1, forward strand.
GGTCATCACAACAAATAAAACTACGTAGTCATTAGTTTTTACTTAGGAACTGTACACTCTGTAAATACTTCAGAAATTATGTTTAAAAAAATCACAGACAAAGCAGATTGTAATAAACTTGGATAATGGTTTACAAGTAGTTGTTGATTATTGGTTGTGATCATTTCCTGGCTTATGTATATTTTTTAACTATTAGACTATTTTTTCTTTGTAGTAATAATAACACAATACTAATCTATATTTTTTAAATTCAAACTAACCCATGTCATCTAAAGGACTTCAAAGCACTACAGGCTGAAGCAGGCTAGACCTACTGACTATATCATTATAATTATTTTAAGAAAAGAGCACTTTATACATACTGTATATATGTATAGACACACACACACACACACACACATATATATATATATATATATATATANGTGCTGTTTCATGGCCGAAAAAAATCCAAGTAATATGTGGTTCCGCTCCGCTCCGCTCTATGAACTCCCATCTGTCCCTTGATTGATCCGGGGTGGCTGTAAACAAGTCCCAAAACGCACAGCAGGTCCGCGGTGATCCACCACCGCTCCAAGCGAGCGATTGAGCTCATACAACAGCTGGGATGAGGAGCTCACGGCCCGGTTCAGAGAATTTTGCTGATCAGGTAGTGCCGACAGCGCGCTGATAGCTGCCGAAGCCTCCCTCAGTTTCCAGTAACAAACAACTCCGCTTACGCCAAAAAACAGAGCAGTTGCTACCAATATTCCAATAATCCACAAATCCTCCACGTCTTCGACACTTAAGACGGTCAGACACATGGGCTGCCACTGACCCCACGAGTCCAGCACGTATCCAGCCGCGTGTGTGTCGGAGGGACAGACAGCTTCTCCTGGCACGGTCCGCTTCGTGGAAAAAATCTTATCCATTGAAGAAACAGCCCAATTTATTAATTCCATATTGGTTCGAGTGAGCGCTGAAGGGTCGCAGACGAGACGAAAAGCAAGCAGGGAGTAGGAAAAACTTAGGGAGGGAAGAGCAGAAAGATATGCGACCTGCCTTGCCGAGTGCCGGAAGAAGATATATATATATATATATATATATATATATATATATATATATATATATATATATATATATATATATATATATATATATATATATATATATATATATATATATGTATATATATATATATATATATATATATATATATATATATATATATATATATATATATATATATATATATATATATATATATATATATATATATATATATATATATATATATATATATATATATATATATATATATATATATATATATATATATATATATATATATATATATATATATATATATATATATATATATATATATATATATATATATATATATATATATATATATATATATATATATATATATATAATATATATATATATATATATATATATATATATATATATATATATATATATATATATATATATAATATATATATATATATATATATATATATATATATATATATATATATATATATATATATATATATATATATATATATATATATATATATATATATATATATATATATATATATATATATATATATATATATATATATATGTGTGTGTTGGGGGGGTGCGGGGGGGGTTACATTACATTACACGGACCGTCTGCACCTTTTTACCTGTTTTACATCCGGAGCTGGTTCCGAGCAGACCAGGGTGGACTTTACCCTCGACAAAACACAACCATCCTCCTGGAGTTGATCACCAGCAGCTCTCAGGTATGTTTCTCTTGAGTCCCTCGCTGTTTCTCTGTAAAACCTCCTGGTGTTAGTACAGACAGCAACAACAATGTTTATATCAGGGAGCCTGAGCTGTTAGCATCAGCATGAAAACAGGCCGAAACGACACACGGAGGCGATTTGTGATGGGATTTTAATGAAGTTACATACCACTTTAGTTTGAATAAAACTTGTTTTTGTCTTACTTTAACTCAAAGGATAAATATTTTAGTTTTATCTTCAGTAAGGCCTCAGAAACGATACATTAGCTGGAGGCTAAGCTAACTGTAGCTCGGCTAAGCTCGGACTCTGAACAACCATGAAATATGAAATAAATCACCTCTTTACAGAACTCCTCTGTTTACAGGATAACTGTAGGTGTTTGGTAACTTTATATTAAAAATACCAAACGTATTTTACAGTTTAGCTGATTCACCTTCTTTTATGAGGCTGATCCATCCCGACGAAGCCAACTCGATTATTTTTAATAACGCAAAATAAATGTACAGACTACACACATTTAGATCATTTTGTCAAAGAAATAGCAGCTCACTGAAACAACACGAACTGACCATGTTGATAATAATAAAAAAAATTAAAAATCGGTCACAGATTTTGAATTTTGGTTCATCAGAATCATCTATAAACATGTAAAGAATGTATAGAAAGGACCTGTAGTAAAGTTTGAAATGATTTGTGCATAGGGCCATGTGAGGTGTGCTGTATTTGTCATCACAGGGTCTTCTGTCTTGTGGTCATCCAGTCTGCCTATTGAAAGAGTGACCGGTAGTCACAGGGCTGTTTGGTGTCATGGTGTGTATCACACTGATCAAAGAAGGCTGAGGACGGGGCTGTCTCAAGAACTTCATGTAAAGTCTGTAAGACAACCTCCAAGCAGCTTCATGTTCATCTAACTAAAGCTAAACAGATTATTCAGAAATTTAAGGTACCGTATTTTCCGGCCTATAAGTCGCAGTTTTTAAAAAACTAAATTTTAAGTCCTGCGACTTATGGGGCGAAGCGACATATTTATGGATTTTCCCCCCATATTTTTAGACCAATTTTTGGCTGAGATATGACTGTTTCCATTCATTCCGACGAAAAGAATGGAGCAGTACCACTTTCGGCCGCTAAGGTCCACCGAGCGTTCCCAGCTCATGTGTCCGATAGAAGCCTCCTCTGCTCAGACTTATGCCGGGTACCCACCAAAAGCGTTTCGCCCAACGGAAGCGGCCGGTTTACATTGAAAGTCTATGTGGAGACGCGCCGAGGCACGGCGAATCGTGAAGCGGCGCGTTTTGAGTGTTTGAAGCGGCGCGGCAGTTCATTTCCGCGCACGCGACGCAGCCGAAGCGTCGAGCCGCCAAAGTTAAAATATTTGACCTTTTGCTGCTCGACGCGTCGCAGCAACCAATCGGGAGAGAATCTGCTATGTGATGACGCAACGACGACAGGACTTTTTTTGGACTTTTTAAACTTACCCCAACGAGCCTCCATGAAGAAACCAGCCTCCGGTAAGAAACTTGGCATTTTTACAGTTGCCGCTGTCCGCTCGAGCGTACGATCACCCCAAACATTAAAAAAAAAACGTTTTAATCTCAACAAAGACTTTCGGAGCTGCAGTTCGGCTCGTAGAAAACCCACTCAAGTAGTAACGAGGCTCACGAACAGCTGATTTCATCTGCCCGGTGTACAAGAAACAACCGGAAAAGGAGCCAGACGCTCCTCCCATTGCGCGTCATCAGACGCGTGTGAAGTGTGAACAGATTCTGGTGACAAGCGGCCAAAAGGGGGCGGCAAGAGCGTTTCTGACGCTCCAGACGCGTTTGGTGGGTACCCGGCATTACTCTGTCGCAGCACGGCCTCCTGCTCTCTGGAGGTCTGAACTACTGTTAGCTCAGTGTTTTACTGTTAGCAAAATAGCTCATGAACCACAGGACAGATTTTTATGAAACTTATAGAAAGTAATCACTGGATGGACATTTACAATTGATTAGCTTTAGGAGATGTTTGAGCGAAAATTCGATTTATTTATAATTTATTTTCGCAGCGCGCGCAACCGTTTGGAAGACGTCAAAGCGAAACAATTTAAATCCAGCTGATTTGACGATTACGTGCATTTATTAAGGAAAAGTTAAGCTCAGAAACACTTTTGCTATAACGTCAGCAAACAAATATATATTTTTAGGTGTATATCTTGTTAAATTTTAAAGAAATGAAGCGTATCCGCTCGCTGCACGTGCACGCTTCGCAGCACCGACGTAGCAAAACTGTTTTTTTTTAATTCAGCTGATTTGAGATATCGTGCATTTATTAAGGAAAAGTTCAGCTCAGACACATCTTTGCTATAATTTTCAGCAAACAAATAATTGTTTTTAAGTGTTAATCTTGTTAAAGTCCTACCGTGCACGCTCCTGTGGCCATTTACAGTGACGCGTAACATGCGCGACGCGTCAGCGGTGACGCATAATATATGCGACGTATACGGTGGTGCGACACATTTATGGAATTTTCCACTTTATTGGACATAATTGGACTAATGCGACATATAGGGCGGAGCAACTTAAAGGGCGGAAAGTACGGTACACAAGACTAGACAACGTTCCTGGATGTTTATTGTTTATTTGTCATATGCAGGTTAACACAAGGTCATCAATGCAATGAAATGTTCAGGATGAGAAGAACCGATTCAACTCGCTAAAAAAAGTAATACTGTACAGTAAAAGTACAAAATGCAGAACCAAAAAGTGAAAAAGAAATATAATATTTACAAGGTCCCAAAGAAATATAGTAAACAACAACATGGTAGAATATAACGGTGCAAGTAGGATAAATTGAAATAAGTATTTCACAGGTAGTAATATTAGTTTAAATGCGCATGATTTGTAATGCACATAACTAACATATACTACAGGGGTTGTGTGACAGATAGGAACACTGAGATGAATGATGATGTAAGGTAGTGACATACATGATACAGCCACATAAGCCGTTTTCGCACTGCACGGCCCTCCCCAGCCCAGCTCGTCCCTGGTTGGCCCAGAGCCCGGCCTGGCCCGCCCCCGCTCATTACGCATTGTCCGGAGAGCTGCCTTGAAGTGGGTGGGGCGTTCTCTTGAAGTGGGTGGGAAGTTCTTGTGTGCGCGCTTACAGTGTTTTAAGAGAGGAGACGCCGTTAAAAAACATTTGTTAGCTGAATATATATATTAGTGTTTCTGAGTTTAATTTTTGTTAATAACTGATTACAAATCAGCTTATGTTAGAACGTAAATAACACAAAGCGCGCACCCAAAGGAGTTGTGTTATGCCTGTGGTTAACACAAACTCCTTTTTTTTCATCCAATAAAAGACAAACGTAAAATAATTTGAACCAGGTGGGACGCGAACCCGAGTCTAGATAAAATTTAGAGTGGAAGGTAGTGCTGGACGATAATTCAATAACGATAAATATCGCGATATACTTTTATTCAATAACGATGATATGAATTTTAAGCATATTTTCGATATTTCGATAGGATTTTACAACGTTTCACTGACGTTTTTCTGTTTCTGTTCGGGTTGGAGCGGCTGCTTCAACAACCCGCCCGGACAGAAAAAGCTGTGACACAAAACGTGCGTGGTGACGTCGTTGTTACGCAGCGCTCACTCCAGCAGCAGGCGTTAGCGGTAGCAGGCTAAAAGCTAAGCTAGTCTCCAAAGCGCGTTAAGTTTTCGCTTCAAAACGAGTCAAACGAGTGCTCATGACCGTCAGAATGTGACTGAACAAAGTTTCACAAGCGAAGAGAAAGAGACGACATCACTGATGAGAGGAAAGACTAATTCGTCGGTGTGGACGTAGTTCGGTTTTGTTAAACTGCAGGTCTCATCTGCAGCGAGTCTACTCGGTTTGTTTATTTTTCAAAACGTGACGGAGTCGTTCTAACTAGCTGTGGAAACATCTACTTGTTTAATCTGAAGAGTTTCCACTCGATATAATATGAGAGTCAGAAGATGAAGAACAATAAAGTTTGAGCCAACGTGTCCCTGAAACTACGACGTAAACAAACAGCCCCAGCGCGACATGTTTTTTTATTCAAAATAAAACAAATTCAGCAGAAGAAGAAAAAACACTGAAAATGTGCAGAAAGACGAAAATAGTGTTATAATATCTGCCCCTTGTTTAAAAAATACAAAATAACTACAAACAAACAACAACCTTCACTTCACCTGCACCACACCTTCCCAACAACTTTGATTTAATCTTTTAAAACATATAAATAGTTTTAGAAATGTTTATGGTGATATCAAGTCAACACAATCCTGTTTCCTGATTTACAACTCAGCTCCTTCAAACTAGTCCTAAATGGAGGTTTTACAAACATTTACATTCCCTTCAGGGTTTAATAACTTTAAACAAATTTTAATTGAATATTTGGGGGGTAATTTTTTTTTTAGTTTTATACTAGCCTGGCCCTCGCCATTCTTACGCAGCTCCGCTCAATTCTCATTTCCCTTCACTGCTGGGTCTGGCATTTCTCCCATCCACAAGGATGTCTCCGGTAGGTTTTGACCGGACCAATCAGAGAACAGAAGGCGGAGTTTTGAACGACGTCGACTGACGTCGTCATTCAAAATGGCTGCCGCCACGAAGGAATTTTCAATAAAACAAGGTAAAAAACTATTATTTCTCTGCTGAGAAAAAATAGATTTCATAGCTGACGTTATATCAGAAGTGTTCCTGAGCAATCAGAGAGCAGAAGGCGGAGTTTTGAACGATGTCGACTGACGTCGTCATTCAAAATGGCTGCCGCCACGAACGAATTTTCATCAAAACAAGGTAAAAAACTATTATTTCTCTGCTGAGAAAAAATATAGTTCATAGCTGACGTTATATCAGAAGTGTTCCTGAGCTTAACAGTTCCTAAATCAATTCACGAAATGGTCAAATCTGCTGGATATTAAATAGTTTCGGTTTGATATTTTCCAAACAGCCTCGGGTGCGCTACGAAAATAAATGATAAAAAATCGAATTTTATCTCAAATGTTTCATCTAGGCCAACAGTCAGTAAATTAAAGACATATAATTACACACTGGTGGCAGAAAAAATATCCACCGAGTGGTTTCTGAGCAATTTATCTGATAGCCTGGACCTCGTCAGGCTAAACTAACAAAACTCTGCCTCCTGTTCTCTGATTGGTCCATTCAAAAATCTCCAGGAGAAATCGTTGTCTATGGCAGAGATGCCAGACCCTAGTCCAAAGCGAAGTGAAGGACATGGGTCTGGTATCAACCAGGCTAGTTTTATACATGACTTGTAAAATACTATGTTCAACCAAATCATAAAATTTTAATAATTTAAACTGATGAAATATTTGTTGGGTGACCATAGCACTTCCTACTAATAATTCTTATAGCTCTTTTTTATAAAATAAAAACAGGGTTTGTAATAGTTTTACATGCTTTTCCCCAAACTTCAATACAACAGATTAAATATGGAACAATCATTACATTATACAATATATTCAAAACTTTGTCATTCAAAAACTATTTTACTTTATACAGTAATGCAATTGATTTTGTTATTTTTATTCTTTAAGTAATTTCCATGAGATTTTTATGTCAGCTTCTTATAAATAACAACACCCAAAAGTTTTATTTAATTAACTATAAATTTCAATGCTGTAAATTTTAAAGATGTTTAAAGTTAAAACTATTAATATTGACACAGTTGAGAATTTTATGGCAAGAAAGTTCATGCTCAATAATCCAGGTACCAAATTCAATAATTCTCAGTCGGGTCATCTGGACAGTTTGTTTTTTATAGAAACTTGATGGAGGATGAAACGCTTCTATTAAATAGAAACTGTCCAGATGACCCGACTGAGAATTATTGGGTTGAGAAGTTTATGTTTATTTGATGGTGATTTCCATCTTTTTGGAGGCTAAATACAAATACAAGGTGAACATTAATTTATTTGTATAGTTTATAGTTTTTTTTTAGGCTTTTATATTGTTTATATCGATATCGAATTATATCGTTATCGACCGAAATTAAGAACTATATCGTGATAAAAATTTTGGCCATATCGTCCAGCCCTAGTGGAAGGCGGACGCTGTAACCACTCAACTACGAAGGCGTATTGGTTTTTTCAGGAGTCCACTTTTACTATAAAGGATTCACCCACGTAACATCGTGGTTACACGCAGGAGTTAGAGAATATTAGTTATATTTTAAAATCCTGGCTACGGGCAAGAGTTAGAGAATATTAGTTATATTTTAATGAAATTCAGCTCGCGATGAAAGGCGGAAATGCTCTGTATGGGTGCACGTTTCGTGTTATTTACGTTCTAACATAAGCTGATTTGTAATCAGTTATTAACAAAAATTAAACTCAGAAAAACTAATTCAGCTAACAATTGTTTTAGGGGTTTCTGTAGTTAAATTTTAATGAAATTCAGCTAGCGCTAAGGTTGTTGTTAGAACGAGTCCCGCCCCTGCTGCAAACAACGAATCAAATGATGAGCAGTACATGACGTCAAACTGGGCCCGGGAGTTCGGCCCGATCAGAACCTCTTGGCGGGTTCAAATACAAGGGCGGACCCCGGGCAGAAAAGGCAAATGCGAACATGACGAACCCGAGTTAGAAGGCGGGCCGGGCCGGGCCGTTGAGGGCTGTGCAGTGGGAAAACGGCTACAGTGAAGCAGCAATAAACATATTGGGTGTCACAGATGTGGCTTAGTGCAACGTTGTCAATTGTTCATCACTATTGTCAGAAGTTTATTAATCTGACAACTTGTGGGTAATAACTGTCTTTGAGTCTTTTCGTGCACCATGACAGACTCCTGAATCGTCTGCCTGAGGGTAGTAGATGGAAAAGTCTTAGATGTAGCAGCGCTCTCATCAGTGTGGTGCACATGATGTAAGGATGGATGTGGCCACAAGAGAAAAACTGATATCAGATTGAAGAGATGGAGAATACAAATGGAGCCCAGAACAACTTTAAAGAGATTAGAGGTCCAAGGTCAGGGTACATCAGTGTCAGATTGTACCATTCGTCATTTGTCAGAGTCAGAGAGTCTTTATTGTCATTTGCACCGCATGTAGTACATGTAATGAAATGAGATTATGTACACAGGGTCCCAGTTACATCCAACAACAAAATGTAAGAGAAAAACAGTAATAACATCTAGGATATGAACTAAGAAAAACATCCAACTAGAAATACACTAAGCCCTAGAGTAATAGAAAAACATCATTACAAACAGCAGCACGAACATGAGTCATTATGAGCAGATGGTCACAGATGAACACAGCAACAAGAAAACAGATCAGCATCAGCATGATGTGACATTTCACAGTGATCACTCTTATTATTCATTTATTCTTGAATAAATGAATTTATCTGTATAGTTTTTAGCATTTTTAGAGAGACACTTTCTAGAGAGACACGAACAGCCGGAAACAAATTCCTTGTGTGTGTCAACATACTTGGCCAATAAACCTGATTCTGATTCATGAGTCTAACAGCCTCAGGGTAGAAGCTGTTCCTCAGTCTAGTGGTTCTACATTTGATGCTCCTCAACCTCCGTCCTGAGGGGAGTGGGGCAAAGAGTGTGTGTGCTGGGTGAGTGGGGTCTTTCATGATGCAGGTGGCTCTTTTCCTGCATCTGGAGGTGTAAATGTCTGTGATGGTGGGGAGACTGACTCCAACAGACCTCTGTGCAGCCTTCACCACTCTCTGCAGAGCTTTTCTTTCTGCAACTGTGCAGCCCCCATGCCACACGTTGATGCTGGAGCACAGGATGCTCTCCACTGCACACCTGTAGAAGGAGGTGAGGACTGGGCTACTCAGACCAGCTCGTCTCAGCCTTCTGAGGAAGTAGAGTCTCTGATGACCTTTCTTGATCAGGCTGGTGGTGTTGTTGGTCCAGCTGAGATTATCATTCAAGTGTACCCCCAAGTACTTGTAGCTGGAGACCACTTCCACCGCAGATCCACCTATGTTCAGTGGGGTGTGGGTTTGTTTGTTCCTTCTGAAGTCCACAATCATCTCCTTTGTCTTCTTCACATTCATGTGAAGGTTATTCTCTTTGCACCAGCTCTCCAGATGTTCCACCTCCTGCCTGTAGCTGGACTCATCATTGTTTGTGATGCATCCCACCACCGCTGTATCATCTGCAAACTTTACAATATGACAACCTGGATGGGTAGCTGCACAATCATATGTGAGCAGAGTGAACAGAAGGGGGCTCAACACACATCCTTGAGGAGAGCCAGTGCTGAGGGTAATGGTGGAGGAGGAGAAGTTGTGGATCTTCACGGACTGAGGTCTGTTTATTAAGAAGTCCAGTACCCAGTTACAAATGGAGGGGCTTAGTCCAAGTGTGGATAGTTTGTCCATCAGAGTTTGGGGGATCATGGTGTTGAAGGCAGATGTGAAGTCCACAAAGAGCATACGGACGTAGGAGTCTTTCTGATCCAGGTGGGTGAGAGCAGTGTGGACCACGGAAGAGATGGCGTCCTCTGTTGATCGGTTCTCACGGTAAGCATACTGATGAGGGTCCTCGTTGATGTTGACGGTTGTTTTGATGTGGGTCATGACCAGTTTTTCGAAGCATTTTGCGACTATCGGGGTGAGAGCCACCGGCCGATAGTCATTCAGACCAGTCACTGTGGAGCTTTTTGGGACTGGAATGATGGTGGCGGTCTTGTGAGTAGAAGACCTAGGAGGACTCCACTGTTGATTGTAAATTATAAAAACGTGATGTGTGTATTTGCTGAAATGCATTTAAAGTTTGTGGGAGGATGTACTTAAAAGACACAACTCATGGTATTAGACAAGAAGTCCCATCAGCTGTTTGTTCACAGACCCAAAAATGAACCGTACAAAGAAAGGAACAGTATGAACCTACAGTAAAACACGGAGGTTCTGGAGCTGCATTTGGCATATTGTCTTTAATCTGCACAATTAAATCTTAAGACTATCAAGGCAGTTTATGATAAAATGTGTTGCCCAGCGTTAGAAAGCTTTGTCTCATCTGTAAAAGTTTCTTAGGGAGTTACAGAAATCACTTGATTGGAGTGATTGACTCAAAAGGGTGTGCAGAAATGATTGTTAATGCAAGGCCTGTTTTATTAGTTTTTTTATTGTTCTAGTGAACTAAAATTAAAAAGAAATAGCTGATTAATATTAGTAGGGGTGTAACGGTACGCTAAAATCACATTTCGGTTCGGTTCAATTACAAGGAGGGCTCGGTTCGGTTTATTTTCGGTACAAAAAAAAAGACAAAATAAAGACTTACAAAATGTTTATTTTGAAAATATGCCAAAAATATGTTTGTATTGTATTGTAGTAATAAATAAAAGTGACCCATTTGGATGATATTTTAAATAAACAGCACTCTACAATAAATAAACTATATTAACAATAATAAAAATCTTAATAAATACAATAACAGTCAGAACAATAAGCAGCAACAGACTGTTTACAATCTAACTAATCAAGTTTTTGTCCAGTAGCAGCAGTGTGGCTGTATTTGTCCTCATTACTGTACTCACAACCTCTTCTTGGACCTGCTCCTCCAGGTGGGACAGGTCCTGGAAAAGTTCAGAGTTCAGTTCAGTCATCACACACTTCTTAGCTGCAGGTGATCTCTGGTGGATGTCTGTCCCTGAAGTGGAAGAAGAGAGCAGCTACCTCTGTCCCAGACTGAAAATAAAACACAAAGAGATAAAAAAAAAAAAAGTTAATAAGATTATGATTTTAAATAAAAAAGATTATTTAGATAATAATTAGGCATGTAACGGTTGTAGTGGGTGTACCGAACCGTTTCGGTACAACACGTTCGGTTCGGTCCACCTCCGTACCATTTCGGTTATTTTTTTCACTCATTGAACGTTAATATATGCGCCGCGGAACATAATTTCCTGGGCGCGTTTCAGCACGGAGCTATTATCGCGTAGCACGCGCAGCATTATTAGCCATTAGCTGCTTGCTCCGGTCTCCTGTTTGGGAACGTTATGGCTTTCTTGTTAAGACGAGCGCACATTCAAAGCTGTATGTGTGGACGACTCTGCAGCAGCTGCGTGACGCAGCTCTCTGCAGCAGACAACACATCTAACGTGAACGCGCTTGAAACTACGTAATCGGAATGTGAACGAAGAAACCGCAGCTGTTAAGTGCGCTAACAGCAGCTGCATTTAAACTACTTCTTCAGGTAAATCAGGTCGGTCCAGAGCAATAACACAAACTGTATGAGTTCTGAATCTAAGTCTGAATGCTGTTGCGCAGGCTTTAAAGTTACTGATCCTCGCTACCGCTACGAGACATCCATCACTCAAAAAGTTCAGCTCTTTATGAAAAAACTGTATTGTCAACAAGCCCTGGAGCTGATTAAAGTCCTGATGAGATGAGTGAGAGCTTCAACCGTTCAAGAAGAGGTATTGTTATTTTATTATTATTATCATATAAATAATCTTTTTTGTTTAAAATCATAATCTTATTAACTTGTTTTTTTATCTCTTTGTTTTATTACAAGTCTGGGACAGAGGTAGCTGCTCTCTTTGTCCACTTCAGGGACAGACATCCACCAGAGATCACCTGCAGCTAAGAAGTGTGTGATGACTGAACTGAACTGAACTCTGAACTGTTCCAGGACCTGTCCCACTTGGAGGAGCAGGTCCAAGAAGTTGTGAGTACAGTAATGAGGACAAATACAGCCACACTGCTGCTACTGGACAAAAACTTGATTAGTTAGATTGTAAACAGTCTGTTGCTGCTTATTGTTCTGACTGTTATTGTATTTATTAAGATTTTTATTATTGTTAATATAGTTTATTTATTGTAGAGTGCTGTTTATTTAAAATATCATCCAAATGGGTCACTTTTATTTATTACTACAATACAATACAAACATATTTTTGGCATATTTTCAAAATAAACATTTTGTAAGTCTTTATTTTGTCTTTTTTTTGTACCGAAAATAAACCGAAAATAAACCGAACCGAGCCCTCCTTGTAGTTGAACCGAACCGAAATGTGATTTTAGCATACCGTTACACCCCTACTCCTTAGTGACTTAACCACTTATGAACCGCTGAAAAGACATCCCGGAAGTGGTTACAAGAAGAAGTTGATAGATTGACTGAAAATTTTAGAGCAGGACAAAGGCTATTGACAGTATTCTGTACCACAGACTGTACCCAGGGGAGGCCACGCCTAGTCTGTATTTTTTTTTTTTTCTTCTTCTTTCGGCTTTTTCCCTGCGTTAGGGGTCACCACAGCGATCTAGTCGCATGAAGATTTGGCAGTTGTTTTTACGCCGGATGCCCTTCCTGACACAACCACAGACCACCGAGCAACCACAGCCCTCTGTGTGGAGCAGAGAGCTGATATCTAGGGTTCCCGGGGGAGCAGATGGTGTGGGTTAAGGGCCTTGCTCAAGGGCCCAGAGTGGGGCAGATGAGGGTGGAGACAAGTGTATGGACAAGTGTGACCGCTTCACTTATCCCACCCACATCTTTGATGTTGTCGGTACCGGGGCTTGAACCGGCGACCTTCCGATCACAAGCGCACCTTCTTAACCTCTGCGCCACCACTTGGTTTACCCAAAATCCACAAACAAGGTGTACCTTTAAGACCAATTGTTAGCATGATTAACTCGGTCACTTACAATGTTTCCAAATATCTGGCGTCAGTACTCATCCCTTTAGTTGGCAGCTCAGAACACCACATACAGAACACCATGGACTTTGTGGATAAGGTGAGATAGATAGATAGCTTTATTTGTCCCCGTAGGGAAATTAGTTTGCAACATTGTCAGCAGGCATTGACATAAAGGACATACTTATACATACATGACATTAACATCCATCATTACAGCAAAAACGTTTCAGCTCAGTAATTCATGATGTTTGTATTATTTAATGATTTAATTGCTTGTGGTATGAAAGAAAATTTTGTTCTGTTTCTTGAGAATAAAGGAAGGCCGTACCTTCGCCCTGAAGGAAGCAACTCAAATGAGGATCTGAGGGGATGTGTGTTGTCTGCTATAATCTTGTTTGCCTTCCTCCTTCATTCATTCAACCTTTATTTAGTCAGGTAAATCTTTTGAACCTCATGGGCTCATTTACGAAAGCGACCTGCTAAAACTAAAGAACAATGAACAGCAGTGGTAGAATTTCCTTAAACAATAAACAATAAACAAACAAACAATAAACAATAGAAAACAAAAGAGAGAAAAAAACAAAAGAAAGTTTTTTTTTTTTTTTTAACAAAGTATCAAAAAACTAGCAAAACATTATAAGGTAGACGTATAAAATCAAAGACAGGAACAAATCTGCATTGGTTTTTGCCAGGATTCCAACAGATTCTGAAAACCATTTAGAGAAGTCAAGGTCGAGAGCTTCAGATCTTTTTGTAAGATATTCCATGAAGCAGGAGCGGAGTAGGAGAAGGCCCTTTTTCCAAGTTCAGTCCTCACTGACGGAACACTGCAGGTAATCATGTCCTGAGAGCGCACACTGTAGCTGCACTCACGCAAAGACATGTAGGAGGAGATGTATGAGGGCAGCAGACCAAGAAGTGATTTAAAGATGAAAATGTACCAGTGGAAGAGTCTGCGTGAGGTTAATGATGTCCAGTTAACCAGTGAATACAGGGTGCAGTGGTGGGTACGATACTCATAGCCAGTTATGAATCTTAGCGCACCATGATAGACAACTCATAATTCTGTCCATGTATATCTTTTCCATACTTGGCAGAGGGGTCCCTAACAGTTTGCTGGCTGTACTTCTCAAGGATTTCTTCTGAGCCTCTGTAGCATTGCCAAACCAACAGATGTTACAAAACGTTAAAATACCTTCAATAAAAGCAGAATAAAACATTAAAAGCATTGAGTTATTGACTCTAAAAGAACCCAGTTTCTTTAAAAAATACATCCTCTGCTGAGCCTTGGTGCTAATAAGGTCAGCCCATGAGTCCCACTTTAAGTGACAGTCCAGAACCACGCCCAGGTACTTGTAGCAAGGGATATCATGTCATCATGGAGACTGATGAAACAATGGTCTCTTTGGATGTCACATCACTCTTTACGTGCATTCCTGTTGATGAGGCAGTAGAGGTGGTCTGTTTAAGGTTAAAATCAGACACAACTCAGAACAGCAGGACCACGCTTTCCACAGAACAACTGTGTCAACTCTTGAAACTGTGCCTGCAGTCAACCTACTTCACATATGGGGAGCAATATTATAGGCAGAAACATGGGTGTGCTATGGGGTCTCCAGTTTCTCCTATTGTTGCCAACCTGTACATGGAGGAGGTAGAAAAGAGAGCCTTGACATCCTTTTCAGGGAGACCACCAAGTCATTGGTTCAGGTATGTTGACGACACCTGGGTTAAAATTAAATCTCAGGAAGTCCAACATTTCACTGATCACATCAACTCTGTGGATAAATATATCAAGTTCACACGAGAAGATGTAAAAAATGGCAGGTTGGCTTTCTTGGACTGTGAGGTCTCAGTTTCTGATAGAGGAAATTTGCAAACTGAGGTGTACCACAAACCCACCCACACAAACCAGTATTTGCAGTTTGATTCCCATCACCCTTTGGAGCACAAGTTAGGAGTCATCAGGACTCTGTACCACAGAGCAGACAGCGTCCCCAATATCTCAGGAGCCAGACAGAAGGAGAAATCCCACACAAGACAGTCTCTAGAGAAATGTGGATTTCCTAACTGGGCCTTCCTCAAAGCAGAGAAGAAACCCAAACAGGACTCCGGCCAGCCATCAGGTGAAAAGAAGGAACCCAGACCCAGACCAGTGGTCATTCCGTATGTTGCGGGAGTTTCAGAGAAACTGAGACGTTTATTTTCTAAACACAACGTCCCAGTGGCTTTTAAACCCCAAAATACATTACGGCAAAGACTGGTTCATCCCAAAGATCCAGTCCCCCGGCACAAACAGAGTAATATTGTGTATGTTGTTCAGGAGGGCTGTGATCAGTCT